>CAXITT010000251.1:1005814-1017405 GCA_964033795.1 Lymnaea stagnalis | reverse complement strand
GATGGCTACCTCCAAAAAAGAATCAAAGTACAGGAAGAGTACTTGAGGAACTTTCATATTAATCAGGGCCACTGAATTAAGGACACTCACTAGCATGTATCCTATTTAACATCCCTTTAGAAAGCGTTATGAGAAACATGTATGTGAGCACCAAATGAACTATCACAAACAACTTCCAGAGAAACAAACATGTGAGCACAGGATGAACTATCACAAACAACGTATCAGAATCTCAACCATCAGGACACCAACCAACTTTAAAAAGCCCAAACAGTGCAGTACCTGGCATATGCAGACAACATAGCTTTAACGGGGAGAAGCAGCATTGATATAATTTTAGCATTCCATGAATTAGAAGAGTTACCTCTAGAGGTAAATGAAGCGAATACAAAGTGTATGTTAATGTCACGTATCAGAGACAGGTGACAAAATCAAAGTAAACAAGCACACCACAGAGAGACAGATGAAATAATGACAGAGATGAAAGAAAGGATAAAAGCAGGCCATTCTTCTTATTTCGGCCTACACGAGCTACATCTAGGAAGCAGAAATCTCTCAAGAAAAACTACGATGGCCCTATACACAACTTTTATTATCATAAGACCAGTGGTAATGCAAAACAGCCAGACAAAAGAAGAGAACCTGTTCAATACCTGGAAAATCCTCAGAAAAATATACAGTCCAGTGTTAGATAACGATGAAAAGGTATATATATCCCCTGGGGCTCTGGTTGACAAGTTTGTAGTGGTTTGCTGGCTAAAGAGGTGCTGCCCCCTAGCGCTAGACTTGGACCAAAACCACCATTATTGCGTGAGCCTGTGCTGGCAGACAAAGAGCGTGCATAGTATCTGCCGAAAATGGAAGCACTTAAAGGGCTACCAGCTGTGGAAGAAACAGGGTAGGGAGCATGATTACATGTTGCCCTTAAAGGATACGAGGCATGAGGTGGGTAGTGGCAACTCATGCCAATGGTTCTATTTACATAGCAGTTAAAGTAGTTGAACCTAGGCAACCGTTTCGTCCCAGCTGCTTCGTAAATTAGTTTCAAGGTAGAAACCCACTGTAGAAATCTGCATCCAACGGCGTCTGGCGTTCCCAGGGATGGGCAGGGTAAGATTTTAGGATGTAAATACACCATCTGACTCCTGATGCTGTGAGAGAAGCGTCACCGGCCTACCGGATGTCCTTGTGCTGGGGTGACCTCCACTGGTACTCGATGGAGTGAGTGCGGGCTGGGGCTGTCCTGTCAAAGGGAAATCTCCAACGTTCCGCTTCCCAGCCCGATAACTCAGGCTTGGGGAGTGAGGGTGTGTGTGCTTTGGGGAGGGCATAAAGAGCTAATGTACTAGCTCGACAGCCCGCTGATGCAATTTCCTAATGAACATTTTCAGTACCGGAACCATCCGTAGTTGCTGCAATTTAAAGGTGCAGGCTGCTTTGGGCAAGAAACCTTGAGAGGATATTAGATTGTAGAGCAGCAAAAGTGATACCTAGGCAACCGTTTCGTCCCAGCTGCTTCGTAAATTAGTTTCAAGGTAGAAACCCACTGTAGAAATCTGCATCCAACGGCGTCTGGCGTTCCCAGGGATGGGCAGGGTAAGATTTTAGGATGTAAATACACCATCTGACTCCTGATGCTGTGAGAGAAGCGTCACCGGCCTACCGGATGTCCTTGTGCTGGGGTGACCTCCACTGGTACTCGATGGAGTGAGTGCGGGCTGGGGCTGTCCTGTCAAAGGGAAATCTCCAACGTTCCGCTTCCCAGCCCGATAACTCAGGCTTGGGGAGTGAGGGTGTGTGTGCTTTGGGGAGGGCATAAAGAGCTAATGTACTAGCTCGACAGCCCGCTGATGCAATTTCCTAATGAACATTTTCAGTACCGGAACCATCCGTAGTTGCTGCAATTTAAAGGTGCAGGCTGCTTTGGGCAAGAAACCTTGAGAGGATATTAGATTGTAAAGCAGCAAAAGTGATCTACAGACAGAAGCCTAGGGGGTTAACGGCTCATCCGTCTACCAAGACTGATATGGATTGAGTTATAAAGGACTAAAATCACCTGGAAGGTGTAAAGTCATGGATCAGATTAAAAGAGAGGATGTTGTAGAGCAGACCAGGCCCCTATGATGGAGTGTAGCACCTATGATGATGATGTCTGAATGGAAGGATGTGGTGAAACAGGTAAGGGCCCTAATAATTATCAGCGTTAACAAATTGATCTGTTTATCTATCTCTATTTCTCCCATTTAGCAGCATACTTATTATTATAATTATTTAATTTCAATTTTTGGATGATGTTTAAGAATGATCAACACATAATTAAGTCTAGACATGGCTATAAATCAAAATTCAGCATGTACTGTAGATCCCTATTCAAAGGCCTATTTACACAAAAAATATTTCAATGGTATAAGTGGGCTTTTGAGTCGGTCACAGGAGGTTTTCACCAGGTACATTGATTCTGTTATAGAAAATAATAAGATTGTGTCTGTGTGTGAGCATATGACTGATTCTGTTCAGTGTGGTTACGGTATATATATGTAGAAAAGTGAAGTGAGTCGCTGTTATAGATAATACTGAATGTTTAATAGTTTTAAGTCTTTTTAATAAGCAATTATTTGTAAGGTTTCGATGAAAACCTTTAAAATAATTTCCCAGCCAAAACTGAAAGAGTACACTAATAAGATTACACACTTTTCAGGGTTTTCCTGGCCAAAACTAAGATTGTGGTCGGCTTATGATCCATTGGGAATAAATTTCCAAGATCCCAATAATGACAAGTTACCTCAAGATTATTACCCAGTGTGATAAATCAAGCATCAAGTTAAAATGTAAAACAATAAAACCAACAATTTTTTATTTAAATTAGTGGCATGGGTAATGAAAAATAAATAAAATAAAAAGGCCTGGATTTACCTGAAGTAAAATGTTGACCAGTCATTGTCCTGGCATGTCATGATTCCTCCTGCACATTCATCATAAGAGCAGCTGTGAATTCTGGCAGTGATGGGGGTCTTCAAGTGATCTCTGTGAAAACAACAACTTTAACCTGGAAGTAAAATAATTCATTAATTAGTAGAAGACAGAAACTTTATTATATTAGAGCGCAAGCTTGCATTAATCTGAAGACAGGATCCTATGAACAATTTTAACCTGAAAGTTACCATTATAAAAAGTACCAAAAAAGTTAATCACACGCTTGGTGTAATCATTGCTTTTACACTAGCCATGTTTGCATGGTTGTTTCGACAAAAAATTCCTGGTTCTCTAAGGGAAAGTTGAATAGCTTTGCTTATTTAATCTATTAAATAGTTAAAGTCCAAACACTATTGGAATTAGGGAGGTGGTGTTAAATGAACAAAAGAAAACCTTCAAAATGGTCACGTCAAGCTCGGTGCAAGATTTTAACTACAACTGCATTACAGTAGTGAATCTTTAAAAATTTAAATAAGATTTTTTTGTCATAGATCAATGGTAATATAATTCTAACTTGCAAGATGTAACTCTTGATTATTACTACTATGATTTTAACCAAAAAAATGTATGCTATAGCGACTGATGAATCTAAATATATAAGAAGCAATCAATCTAAATAGCTCTTTTGAATTTTTTAATCATTTCTTTTACAGCAAAAATGCACTCAATATGTGATGTCAAAAGGAAATTTAGACTTTTTAGGAATTTTTATCTAATTTTAACTAAATTAGGAATGTGCAAGACTTTACCCTAACCTAATCAGTGAAACTAGCCATTCCAATACAGTCTTTTGATATTTTTTACATGCACTTGCGGGATTTATCTTTATATAAAGTGCATTCAAAGGATCAAGATACTAATATTTATTATTGGAAGGGGGATTAGGATGATTGCTAGGTGTTAAGAGAAAATGTAAAGATATGTGTTTATTATGGCATGTAATTGACTAGGACAGAGGCTCCCAGACTGTGTCCTGGTGCAACCTGAAGTGTTAAAAAATTAATGGACTTAATGCATGCCATTTATAATTAAGTTGGTATTTTTCACTAGTTCTCCAACCTACTACTGATTGGATAATGTTACGACGATCACGGATATCTATGGTTTGTTATGATTTTCTTCATTAAATAACTTCAATTTACTGCTCTTTTTTAACATCGTCTCCTAACTCTCTGCCCAATTTATATTTTAGTCACTTTTATATTTTCCTATATGTCTCAATTAACAGAGTTATCCCAAAATAATTCACGAAAAAAATCTTTCTTTAGAATTGACCTACAAACATAAATTTAGGGCAATCCTCCGAAGTCCGGTCCCAAATTATTTCGTATGAAAAAAATTGCAATGCACAGTGTCTATTGTTAGAAAACAGCAGAAATGTCAGTCATAGCGTTTGCAAATAACTGTCACTTTACAAACTAGTCAGTAAATACTAAATGTTGTCATTGGCGCATAGCATTTGCAAATAGCAGCCGAAACGTTCTGCTTGTGACTGTTGCGCCACTGAAGGCTCCAAGTAGCTGGCAAACAGACCGCGACTAGTACCACTCTGATCGCGGAGTTTATGTTTCGCTTGCATCCAAAGTCCTTCAATAATTTATGTGTGAATGTCCTGGTCTACTGGATCAACATATTCACGCGCCTGCACAATGACAGCGTGAGCATAAATCCCATTGTTGAGCTGACCGACGTTTTGATATCTTCGCCAAGCGTCCGTGACGATAGTTGTCCCTGGTAACACATGATTAGTAGTGATAATGCGCTCGAGTGTTTGTGCATCTTGATGGCCGACAGCCTCCATCCAACATCGTCCACTAACGCAAACATGACTTTCAAAACAGAATGATGCCCAAGACTTATAAGTAAGGAGTAATCACTGAAAATAATTTGGGACCGGACTTCGGAGGATTGCCTAAATTTAGTATCAATGAATTGCATTTTTCAGGCCCTATCTAACCAACTAGCTCTTAAAGCTATAAATTCATTTTGAAAATTTTACCCAAGTACCTATTGACTTGGTACTCTGTTCTTATTAAAGTAGCAGTTGGTTTTGTGCAGCATCTATGCTGTATCAATTAAATATTGTTTTGATAGAGTTAAGTGAAGTTAATGAGGTATGTCTTCTTGTATAAGTATAAGGTTTCAAAAATCGATTTGATTGTTGAAAAAGTGCTATTTTACAGTGCACAAAGAATGTGGCTTATTAGAGCAAAATTGAAAAGACGTGGGTGCTGGATTTTTTCTTGGCCGACGCTCAAGTGGTAGTTTACCTATAGAACTATATTTAACATAAAGTTAAAAAATACAATAAAATTATAAACATAAAGGTATTCTTACTTGCTTTTAGCTTTACGTCACACTGACACTGTTCTTCGTGTTATGGCACATGTCTCGATTGATAGTAATGAGTAATGGCTCTAAGATGGCTAACAGGCTAACCAACAGGAAGTATCCGTCATAACCGTCACGTGACCAACCGAATATTATAAAACCATCACGTGACCAGCCGGGTCCGAATAGCCAATTGCTGCTATAGGTACTCGGGTACCTATAGCCACTCCGTGTTTTTTTTCAGTTATCACTGATGAGGTTGTTGAAACGATCCCCTGATGGTGCTTTGTATGCTGATAGGATAAGTAAAACAGCGTACTGATTGGAGCAGTAAACATGCTATGATAGGATCAGTAAAATCGTGCCATTCAAATTTATGTACAACCATATTATGTTAAGGTCAGTAAAGCAATGCAACAAGTGGAACGGTAAAACCTTGATTTTCTCTTACCCAAATAAAATAGGATGAGTAATTCAGCGTACTGACTGGAGCAGTAAACATGCTATGATAGGATCAGTAAAATCGTGCCATTAAAATTTATGTAACACCATATTATGTTTTGCTTAACCTAGGATAAGAGAAAGACATCTTTGAATTCTATCCCGGATATTGAGTCAGTCTCTCCTCTAAATGGAAAGACAATTGCCTCAACACTTGTGACGCTCTGGTGCTGACTAGGAAACCAGCGTCTTCTCCTAAGACATTGCAGACCTTGCCATTTGATCACACTGCCAACAAAAACTAAGTATTTGTATTTTTTATTTTCTCATATTAATTTAATAATTCGGACACTTGAAGAAATTCAAAAGCCGGCTGAAAAAAAAAGGAGGGGGGTGGTGAAATTTATTGCTCTCCCAAACTCAGGCTGGAAGAAGCTGGTTCATTCCCGCAAACACCACCACCCCCGCCCCCCCCACCGGAGTAGTCGCCGCTGCAAGGTATTTTATACGTAGTCAGTGGCGTAGCTAGGGTTGGTGTCGCCCCCCCCTCCCCCCGACTTCCACGATGGATTTATTCTTGTTAGAAAAGTCCAAAGTATACAAATAAAAAAATAAAATTAAAAACAACAACAACATTCACGTCTTATTGTCGTGTCTTTTGATTCAAGCTTCAACATACCTTATTTTACTACCTCATTCAAATGGCTTGAATGCAGTCCTTCAATTATTCCCTTGTCTTCAAAGCTGCAAACTTGCCAATCACTTGGTCAAAATCAATATCCCTCCACCGCATCACCTTCAAGTGATAGCAGATCCGGAGCAGAAAGACTTGACTGTCTCAGGGTGGATCGTAGATAGTTCTTGACAAGCCATAGTTTTGAAGAAAAGTTCCGCTCACATCAAACCACAGACACACAGATCGTAAGAAACAATTGAAGGCTTAGCGAGAAAATTGGAAGAGATTCTAGGACAGTGGTTCTTAACCGTTTTGGAGAAGCCCACCAGTTTCATATGCGCATTCACCTAACCCTTCTTAATGGGGAAAATAAAATATGATTTTTTTTCCTGATTTTTTTGGACCTCCGCCGAACCCCTTAACCTGACTCACCGAAGCCCTGGGGTTCGATCGAACCCAGGTTAAGAAACACTGGATTAGAAAGTCCCATTCAGCTATGAATTTCGAAACAACAAATACTGATCAAAAGTTTCTCGTTAGTTTCATTGATGTCTAATAAACGTATGAATAACAAAAAGTTCCTAATTTGTTTCTCTTTTAGTCAATAACGTATCAATAGCTAATTGTTCCTTATTTGTCTCACTTTTGCCCGATAAACGTATGAATAGCAAAATGTTCCTTATTTGTTTCGCTTTTGTCCAATAAAATTTTCCCATTCCAACATCACTGGATTTTGTCATATTGCTATCTCTTCAATACATAATGTTTTGATGGGGACTGATGTCATGTCATGAAGTGATGTACTAGTGTGGTGCCATGTGATGTACTGATATGACGTAATTATTTGATAGGGACTGATGTCATGTCATGAAGTCATGTACTAGTGTGGTGCCATGTGATGTACTGATGTGACGTAATTATTTGATGGGGACTGATGTCATGTCATGAAGTCATGTACTAGTGTGGTGCCATGTGATGTACTGATATGACGTAATGATTTGATGGGGACTGATGTCATGTCATGGAGTCATGTACTAGTGTGGTGCCACGTGATGTACTGATATGACGTAATGATTTGATGGGGACTGATGTCATGTCATGAAGTGATGTACTAGTGTGGTGCCACGTGATGTACTGATGTGACGTAATGATTTGATGGGGACTGATGTCATGTCATGAAGTGATGTGCTAGTGTGGTGCCACGTGATGTACTGATGTGACGTAATTATTTGATGGGGACTGATGTCATGTCATGAAGTGATGTACTAGTGTGGTGCCATGTGGTGTACTGATGTGACGTAATGATTTGATGGGGACTGATGTCATGTCATGAAGCGATGTACTAGTGTGGTGCCATGTGATGTACTGGTGTGCCATAATGATGTGGTGTGTTGAAGAAAGTAAATTGGGAAACTTTTTATGTTTAGATGTTTTGCTTGTGAGCATTTCATGTCAGAGTGGATCTCTTGCCAAATTCTTATCTTCAAACCTTTTTTACGTAGATACATGACATATTTGAGTAGAGCTCTTGCCAAATTCTTAGCCTCAAACCCTCTTTACGTAGATACATGACACATGACATATTTGAGTAAAGCTCTTGCCAAATTCTTAGCCTCAAACCCTCTTTACGTAGATACATGACATATTTGAGTAGAGCTCTTGCCAAATTCATTGCCCTCGCAAAATTGTATGTATGTACATTACATATTTATGGATGACCTCTAAAATATTAAATTTTATTAAAATGATTTATGTATTATTTTTTTTATTTGTATATTCTATACCGATGAGTAAAATCACAAAGTGTGTACCATCACAAAGTTTGTACCATCACAGTGTGTACCATCCCAAAGTGTGTACCATCACAAAGTGTGTACCATCACAAAGTGTGTAGCATCACAACGTGTGTACCATAACAACGTGTGTACCATCACAACGTGTGTACCATCACAACGTGTGTACCATCACAACGTGTGTACCATCACACACAAAAACAAACACACAACTCGTACTCGTTTAAAAAAAAAGGTTTTATTGTTGACGCGATGAATCACAATAGAATGACGTAGAATTGTATGTCTAAAAGTCCAAGTAGTGTGGGAGGTTTGTAAGTCCAAATTAGTCGACACTATTTTATCTCTTTTCTTTTTCTAGAGCAAGATGTTTGTCAATTCATTTCTTTAGTTAAATATTAATTGGGAATTCATAGCTATAGTAAGATGTTTGTGGATTCGTAGCTATAGTAAGATGTTTGTGGATTCGTAGCTATAGTAAGATGTTTGTGGATTCGTAGCTATAGTAAGATGTTTGTGGATTCGTAGCTATAGTAAGATGTTTGTGGATTCGTAGCTATAGTAAGATGTTTGTGGATTCATGGCTATAGTAAGATGTTTGTGGATTCATAGCTATAGTAAGATGTTTGTGGATTCATGGCTATAGTAAGATGTTTGTGGATTCATAGCTATAGTAAGATGTTTGTGGATTCATGGCTATAGTAAGATGTTTGTGGATTCATAGCTATAGTAAGATGTTTGTGGATTCATGGCTATAGTAAGATGTTTGTGGATTCATAGCTATAGTAAGATGTTTGTGGATTCGTAGCTATAGTAAGATGTTTGTGGATTCGTAGCTATAGTAAGATGTTTGTGGATTCGTAGCTATAGTAAGATGTTTGTGGATTCGTAGCTATAGTAAGATGTTTGTGGATTCATAGCTATAGTAAGATGTTTGTGGATTCATAACTGTAGTAGGATATTTGGGAATCCCTTTCTAGAATAAGATTGTTTATCAATTCCTTTCCTTTGGTTAATATTTGTGAATTCATAACTATAGTAAGATGTGTGTGAATTCATAACTATAGTAAGATGTTTGTGAATTCATTTCTAGAGTAAGTTTATTCTATGGCAGTGTATAGATCTCATAAGACATTTTATGATCCATATGTGACCAGACATTTCTGTCCAGCAGCCTCGTCAATGTCTGGTCATCGTTGAGCTTAACAAAGTCATGCCTTGATTTTGATGTTTTCCCGGCTAATCCATATATGGGAATGTGTAGTGGAGTCATGGCGGAACCTGTAGGCCCTATATGAAAAAAAGAAAAAAAGAAAATTTGAATTAATTTGTCACAAAATCGTCTAAAAGTTTTTTAATTTATTAAAGTTGTCATAATGGAAGTATTTCCGGGTCTAGTGCACACGTCTGCTACATTCTTTGTGTTAAAGTCATGTCGCCATTTTGTTAAAGATGAACTTCCTAAAATAATTTTTAGTTATACAAAAAAATTCAAAATTTTGTTCACTTGTGAACTATTTATTGCAATGATTACGATTTGTTTTTCTGTAATAAGCTTCAAAAATTTACCTTGAGTTTTTAGTTAAAGCTAACGCCATATAATTCTTGGTATTGAATCTGTCTCTTTTTCTCTCTTCCTATTTTCCAAACGAACACATCAATGTGTAGAAGCCAATGAGAATGTTATGATATTATTCTAACTTAAAGACAGTTCACTGTTACAGCCGACGACACCAGCAATACATCATTTAGTTTATTCTATCAAAGAACTCCAACTCATATCAAGTGTAATAAGTTGTGTTTCGTGCAGGCAAGACTACAGTTCTAGTTTTTTGAACGCCGAACTCAGGTGATCGAGGCTAGGCCCACGATTCAGGAGATCGATGCTAGGCCCACGATCTAGGGGATGGAGGCTCTAGGCCCACGATTCAGGTGATCGAGGCTATGCCCACGATCTAGGGGATGGAGGCTCTAGGCCCACGATTCAGGTTATCGAGGCTAGGCCGATTCTGGTGATTTAATGTCATTGATCTCTTCATGTCAAAACAATAAGATGACGTAGGATATATACCCCTATTAGCACCAAATAAACCTGTAACTACCCCCCCTCACACACACACACACACACAAATTATGTCCATTGAGACGATGGGTTAGTATCACTGACATACAAATAATATGTTGTTTTTAAAGATAATTCTTGTTTCAACATTGAATCTTACCGGCTGATAGTTGTATGTAACAAAGGGGTTAAAAATTTCTCAGTGAAGATCTCAGTGATGGTGTCAGAGATGGTCTCAGTGATGGTCACAGAGATGGGGAAGACCTCAGTGGTGGTCGCAGGGATGGAGTAGGATCTTAGTGATGGTTTATTTGCACTTGAATCTGTTTCCCTGATGTCCAATAAACGTACGAGTAGCAAAAGATGTGCTGCTTTGTTTTCCGACCGGCAGATCAATAAAATAAAATAACAAATAACGTGGAATGATCTGAAAGATTCAAGTTTGAAGAAATCACAGGTCCGCCAGCGGACTGTAGTGGACGTGGTTTGGTGGAGAGAAAGAAGGCACGAAGACACATTGCACGGGACGGGACTTTTATACCATCAACTTCTTGACGACATGATGTGACACATGGCCAACTATTTGGTGGTGGGGCGTGGTGGTAGATAGATGAGATATGACGTCATTGTTCATGGTGGCAAGGTGCAAATCAAAGTTAATTAGATTATTAATAGCTGCAAGGGTGTTCTAATAATAGACTTGATTGACTACTTGGCATTCCCATTAACAAAAATTTAAAAAAAAATATTTTACTTAAATATTTTCTTCTGAAAATGTAGTATTTGGAACCAGTCAGTTGAGGGGTGGTTCTAAAATTATTTTAACATTTGCCATATTGGTATTTTTTTTTTTACAGTTTGTAATGTGACGTCATATTATTTTGGTTAAACTTTCTGTTATACAATGATCCATTGTCTCACACTGTTTCTCTGTGTTCTGAAGCAATGCGATTGTAATACTTCGAACCAGTTTTTCTCTCTTTTTATGCACATTTAATATGTTGTAAAAGTATCACACATCTCTATATTAATTTAATATGGTGTTTTTAAAATATAACAATATGTTGTAGTTTAAACAACTACATATATAACAATTTATTAGATTGTATTTTTATCAATTGCATATATAACAATTTAATATGGTGTAGTCTTGTCAACCACATATGTAACAATTTAATATGGTGTAGTCTTGTCAACCACATATGTAACAATTTAATATGGTGTAGTCTTGTCAACCACATATGTAACAATTTAATATGGTGTAGTCTTGTCAACCACATATGTAACAATTTAATATGGTGTAGTCTTGTCAACC
>CAXITT010000251.1:934666-1005680 GCA_964033795.1 Lymnaea stagnalis | reverse complement strand
AAAAAAAATAATTTTTTTTTCATTTTTTATGGCTAAAACGCAATGTTCAAAAGGCGCGCAAAAAAAAAAAAAAAAAAAAAAATTAATTAAAGCACACTAAATGATTTTTGAAAAAGGAACTGCGTTATTTGAATACATGTTTTATCAAGCAATTTTATAAGATGATAAGGTAACACACTGCCACCGCCATTGCTTAATGGGTTATTATATAAAAACAATAAACCGATGAGTGCCGATATGAAGGCTTGGATGTGTAGTGGGAGAGAACTCCATTGTTTGGGGCACAGACAGAGAAAGATCGTTCACCATATGTTTTACTGCGTGTCTTGGGAACAGAAAGAATACGTGTGTCTGCGGAGGCACGACGCCGTCGAAGGGGTGAATAGTAAAGTAATATAATAAGGTCATGTTTTTTTTCTTCTTAATTCACATATTTAAAGGTTTAATATGTTATACAATTTGTCTACCCAGTACATAAATAATAATGTGATATGTTGAAGGATGTCTCTTCCATTACATATTATGGTTCCCCTAGCCTGCTCACCAGGTGACTCACTGTTGTGTTTTTTATATTCAAACGATGCCGCTACAAAAATACCAAAGGTTTATCACCGGTCATACTGACCCTTTTCAACACAATTTTAATTCTGATGGCATTTTCTTTGGCATATTTCAATTAGGCAAAGTAAGCAGGTCAGTATGACCTCGTTCGTTGAACTGTTAGAATCTTTCTTTGGTTACTTTACCTTATAGCATTAATCTATAACCAGTGGCATCCTAGCATAAAGTCACCTATGACATTAATCTATAACCAGTGAAATCCTAGCATAAAGTCACCTATAACATTAATCTATAACCAGTGGCATCCTAACATAAAGTCACCTATAACATTAATCTATAACGAGTGGCATCCTAGCATAAAGTTACCTATAACATTAATCTATAACCAGTGGCATCCTAGCATAAAGTCACCTATCACATTAATCTATAACCAGTGGCATCCTAGCATAAATTTACCTATAACATCAATCTATAACCAGTGGCATCCTAGCATAAAGTCACCTATAACATTAATCTATAACCAGTGGCATCCTATCATAAAGTTACCTATAACATTAATCTATAACGAGTGGCATCCTAGCATAAAGTCACCTATAACATTAATCTATAACCAGTGGCATCGTAGCATAAAGTCACCTATAACATTAATCTATAACCAGTGGCATCCTAGCATAAAGTCACCTATAAAAATAATCTATAACCAGTGGCATCCTAGCATAAAGTCACCTATAACATTAATCTATAACGAGTGGCATCCTAGCATAAAGTCAGCTATCACATTAATCTATAACCAGTGGCATCCTAGCATAAAGTCACCTATAAAATTAATCTATAACCAGTGGCATCCTAGCATAAAGTCACCTATAAAATTAATCTATAACCATTGGCATCCTAGCATAAAGTCACTTATAACATTAATCTATAACGAGTGGCATCCTAGCATAAAGTCAGCTATCACATTAATCTATAACCAGTGGCATCCTAGCATAAAGTCACCTATAAAATTAATCTATAACCACTGGCATCCTAGCATAAAGTCACCTATAACATTAATCTATAACCAGTGGCATCCTAGCATAAAGTCACCTATAAATTGATGTGAACAACGGACAATCACGTGGCGTCCTCTCGAGAGGATGCCAACTATTCGGGAGGAATCATCCTGGGCATTATTTAGTACAGTTTTTCCCAAATTGGGACCTACGGCCCTCAGGGGAGGGGGGCAATGTAATTGTGGGAGTGGGAGTAATTCCAAAATTACCTGTCTAAAATTTGAAAACCAACCATCTTGAGGCGGATTTGAAGGCCAAATATAGTTGACATATTATTTTTAAATTTAAATTAAATTCAAACATTATATAAACTTTTTGGAAAATGAATAAACGTAAAGTCTCTAATCTATTTGCTACTCATACTGCATTTATTTGCTACTCATACTGCATTTATTTGCTACTCATACTGCAACTATTTACTACTCATACTGCAACTATTTAATACTCATACTGCAACTATTTGCTACTCATACTGCAACTATTTACTACTCATATTGCAAATATTTGCTACTCATACTGCAACTAGTTGATACTCATACTGCAACTATTTGCTACTCATACTGCAACTATTTGCTACTCATACTGCAACTATTTGCTACTCATACTGCAACTATTTGCTACTCATACTGCAACTATTTGCTACTTATACTGCAACTATTTGCTACTCATACTGCAACTATTTGCTATTCATACTGCAACTATTTGCTACTCATACTGCAACTATTTGCTACTCATATTGCAACTATTTGCTACTCATACTGCATTTATTTGCTACTCATACTGCAACTATTTGCTACTCATACTGCAACTATTTGCTACTCATACTGCAACTATTTACTACTCATATTGCAACTATTTGCTACTCATACTGCAACTATTTACTACTCATATTGCAACTATTTGCTACTCATACTGCAACTATTTACTACTCATACTGCAACTATTTGCTACTCATACTGCAACTATTTACTACTCATACTGCAACTATTTACTACTCATACTGCAACTATTTACTATTCATATTGCAACTATTTGCTACTCATACTGCAACTATTTACTACTCATATTGCAACTATTTACTACTCATACTGCACTATTTGGTACTCATACTGCAACTATTTGCTACTCATACTGCAACTATTTGCTACTCATACTGCAACTATTTGCTACTCATACTGCAACTATTTGCTACTCATACTGCAACTATTTGCTACTCATACTGCAACTATTTACTACTCATACTGCAACTATTTGCTATTCATACTGCAACTATTTGCTACTCATACTGCAACTATTTACTATTCATACTGCAACTATTTACAACTCATACTGCAACTATTTGCTACTCATACTGCAACTATTTACTACTCATAATGCAACTATTTGCTACTCATACTGCAACTATTTGCTACTCATACTGCAACTATTTACTACTCATACTGCAACTATTTGCTACTCATACTGCAACTATTTGCTACTTATATTGCAACTATTTGCTACTCATACTGCAACTATTTGCTACTCATACTGCAACTATTTGCTAACATACTGCATTTATTTGCTACTCATATTGCAACTATTTGCTACTCATACTGCAACTATTTGCTACTCATACTGCAACTATTTGCTACTCATACTGCAACTATTTACTACTCATATTGCACCTATTTGCTACACATACTGCAACTATTTACTACTCATATTGCAACTATTTGCTACTCATACTGCAACTATTTACTACTCATATTGCAACTATTTGCTACTCATACTGCAACTATTTACTACTCATACTGCAACTATTTGCTACTCATACTGCAACTATTTGCTACTCATACTGCAACTATTTACTACTCATACTGCAACTATTTGCTATTCATACTGCAACTATTTGCTACTCATACTGCAACTATTTGCTACTCATACTGCAACTATTTGCTAATCATACTGCAACTATTTGCTAATCATAATGCAACTATTTGCTACTCATACTGCAACTATTTGCTACTCATACTGCAACTATTTGCTACTCATACTGCTACTATTTGCTACTCATACTGCAACTATTTGCTACTCATACTGCAACTATTTACTACTCATACTGCAATTATTTGCTACTCATACTGCATTTATTTGCTACTCATACTGCAACTATTTACTACTCATATTGCAACTATTTGCTACTCATACTGCATTATTTGCTTCTCATACTGCAACTATTTGCTACTCATACTGCATTTATTTGCTACTCATACTGCAACTATTTACTACTCATACTGCAACCATTTGCTACTCATATTGCATTTATTTGCTACTCATACTGCAACTATTTACTACTCATACTGCATTTATTTGCTACTCATACTGCAACTATTTACTACTCATATTGCAACTATTTGCTACTCATACTGCAACTATTTACTGCTCATATTGCAACTATGTGCTACTCATACTGCATTTATTTGCTACTCATACTGCAACTATTTACTACTCATATTGCAACTATTTGCTACTCATACTGCAACTATTTACTACTCATATTGCAACTATTTGCTACTCATACTGCAACTATTTACTACTCATACTGCAACTATTTGCTACTCATACTGCAACTATTTACTACTCATACTGCAACTATTTACTACTCATACTGCAACTATTTGCTACTAATAATTCAACTATTTACTACTCATACTGCAACTATTTACTACTCATACTGCAACTATTTGTTACTCATACTGCAACTATTTGCTACTCATACTGCAACTATTTACTACTCATACTGCAACTATTTGCTACTCATACTGCAAGTATTTGCTACTCACACTGCAACTATTTGCTACTCATACTGCAACTATTTGCTACTCATACTGCAACTATTTGCTACTCATACTGCAACTATTTGCTACTCATACTGCAACTATTTGCTACTCATACTGCAACTATTTGCTACTCATACTGCAACTATTTGCTACTCATACTGCAACTATTTGCTACTCATACTGCAACTATTTGCTACTCATACTGCAACTATTTGCTACTCATACTGCAACTGTCAATCGTACTTATGAGGCTACCAATAGAATTTCCTTACTCCTGGCTAAATTTGGGAAAAGTCATTCTATAGGAGAGAATTTAATAAAACCATTAATATCAGCTTTTCTCAAAACGGTTCTGGAAAAAGATGACAAAGACGCGAAAGCTGTGAAACTCAGTAACAATACTGCTAGCAGAAGAATAGACGAAATCAGTGAAGATTTTGAAATACAACTTTTTGAAAAGCTGTGGATAAAAAAGTTCTAAGTGCAAATGGATGCATCAACTTGGAGAGACAGTGAGGCCTTAATGATAACTCGCGTAAGGGGGCGTCCATTAATGACGTCAATAAAAAAGGGGGCGTCAATTAATGACGCCAACAAAAAAGGGGGCGTCCATTAATGACGTCAACAAAAAAGGGGGCGTCCGTTAATGACGTCAACAAAAAATGGGGCGTCCATTAATTACGTCAACAAAAAATGGGGGTGGTGGGTTTGGAAATGTTTGACAGTTGTTGACAAGAGGGAGGAGGGGGGTTAGATTAGTTGGCGTCAAAAGTCCTTTTTTTTCTATTAAAACTTTATCTTAAAATTGACCGGTTCTTACGTTATTTTAAACAATTCAATTAGTGTAAATAGTCATATATGTTTAGGCTTTTAACAATATAAGAGTTATTTAATGTTGTCTGTCTGTACACTGCAGATGGCTGGTTAGAATGGTTAGCACAGTTTGTTAGTGCAAGAGAATTCAAAAGTTGGCAGCTCTTCACCCAGTGGCGTAGCTAGGGTCGGTGTCACCCGGTGCGGTAAACTCATTGTGTCACCCCCACCCCCGATTTCCAAGATGGATTTGTTAATGTTAAAATAAGTCTACAGTATGAAAATGACAAGAACAAAATCAAATTGATTAAAGGTCAAGAGGTAAATGTATTTAAGAACGGTATTTAAACATTTCTAGGAGACAGAATGATTAGTACATTGATTGTGTGTCCTCATATATTGAAGAAGAAGTCGTAGGAACGTTAACTTATAGTTAGGTTTACATTAAAATTACTTTATTAAAAATTTTCCCTTCCTGGTCTTCAAAGTTGCAAATCTGTCAATCAATTGATCAAATTGAATATCCTTCATCGTATCACTCTCAACTGATAGTAGAGCCAGGTCAGAAAGCCTTGACTATACCATGGTGGATCGTAAATAGGTCTTGATAAGCCTTCGTTTTGAAAAGCTCCGCTCACATGAAGCCACAGATACGCAGATTATGAAAAAATTAAAGGCTTAGCGAGAATATTGGAGGAGATTCTAGGAAGTCCCATTCAGCTATGAATTGTAAAACATCAAATACTGACCAGTCCATGACTTTGTGAGATGCAATATCAGCTGCCTTTAAGGTCTTCTAAAGCCTGGGTATTTCTTTTAAAAGTTCATCAACTGATAACTCATCATTTTTCTCTTACTCCGGTGCCTAGAATGATTAACACATCATTGTACACGGTTTTCAATTTAAAAAAAATAACCAACTAATCGGTGTTCAATAACAACTATACCAACTCAAAGACAAAGAGAGTTTGTAGCAATTTTTGCTCACTCTGACAATTCTTCTATTTTAAGTGCTGCATTCTTCGATAAGGATGATGTTGACTTGTCTGGTATATTAGTTCCGCAGGATGAAAATGATAAATCAGCTATTATAGACTATGCCCAACAGGAGCGTCATTTGAGGTTTTTTTCATGGAAGGTAGCGGAGGCAAAAACCAAAACTTGGTCGGCTTGTTAAGTTGTTAATTACTCGAGGCGCCACAGTACATAGCTATTTAAATAAAACCAGCGAAATCGGGAAAGGGGGGGGGGGGGTTTGCAAATGCCCTCTGCCCTACCCAAATGATGTCCCTTATGCCCATTGTTACGATAGAGCAACACCTGGCTACTCCATGGGAAGATAATAGCAGCTAGAAACTATGCTACATATGTCAGCTATACTGAATCATATTTATACTTCCACAAACAATGATATTTAGCCCTTGAAAAAAACCTTTAAATTGATTCTGCATTATCAAATTTAAGTGTAAAAACTTTATTTGTGATCTCTCGTTGTAGTTTAAAATGATGAAATAATTAATAATAAATGAAACGATAAATAATAAAAATATTTTAGAAAAATCATTTCTTTTTTTTTTAAAAAACTTGAATTACATTTCTCGGTTATATGTTTTAAAACGTTACTTACTGCGTTCCTTAAAAATGTCTTCGTCAATCCTAAAGCCCTTTGTCTACTTCCTAAAACCTATCATTTAGTTTTAATTTAGTGAACAATTGAAGCTTTGAATATTACATATTATAACCCGGAGTTGGAGTCCCGTAAGGCGCATGCTATGAAAATTCCTGCAATGGTACCCATCCCTGGTCATCTTGACTCTTGACATCGTGTTGCCACTGGATATGGTGGGCCCGGACGAGAGAGTGCCACCGCGCAACTTTAGACAAAACCTTCCAACCCCTAACATGCTGGCTTGGTTCCCAGGTTATGCCTTCACTAACCTAACATGCCGGCTAAGTTCCCAGGTTATGCCTTCACTAACCTAACATGCCGGCTTAGTACCCAGGTTATGCCTTCCCTGCCCTAACATGCCGACTTGGTTCCCAGGTTATGCCTTTCCTGTCCTAACATGACGGGTTGGTTCACAGTTTATGCCTTTCCTGCCCTAACATGCCGGCTTAGTTCCCAGGTTATGCCTTCATTAACCTAACATGCCGGCTTAGTTACCAGGTTATGCCTTCACTAACCTAACATGCCGGCTTAGTTCCCAGGTTATGCCTTCATTAACCTAACATGCCGGCTTAGTTCCCAGGTTATGCCTTCATTAACCTAACATGCCGGCTTAGTTCCCAGGTTATGCCTTCACTAACCTAACATGCCGGCTTAGTTCCCAGGTTATGCCTTCACTAACCTAACATGCCGGCTTAGTTCCCAGGTTATGCCTTCATTAACCTAACATGCCGGCTTAGTTCCCAGGTTATGCCTTCACTAACCTAACATGCCGGCTTAGTTCCCAGGTTATGCCTTCACTAACCTAACATGCCGGCTTAGTTCCCAGGTTATGCCTTCATTAACCTAACATGCCGGCTTAGTTCCCAGGTTATGCCTTCATTAACCTAACATGCCGGCTTAGTTCCCAGGTTATGCCTTCACTAACCTAACATGCCGGCTTAGTTCCCAGGTTATGCCTTCATTAACCTAACATGCCGGCTTAGTTCCCAGGTTATGCCTTCATTAACCTAACATGCCGGCTTAGTTCCCAGGTTATGCCTTCACTAACCTAACATGCCGGCTTAGTTCCCAGGTTATGCCTTCATTAACCTAACATGCCGGCTTAGTTCCCAGGTTATGCCTTCATTAACCTAACATGCCGGCTTAGTTCCCAGGTTATGCCTTCACTAACCTAACATGCCGGCTTAGTTCCCAGGTTATGCCTTCATTAACCTAACATGCCGGCTTAGTTCCCAGGTTATGCCTTCATTAACCTAACATGCCGGCTTAGTTCCCAGGTTATGCCTTCACTAACCTAACATGCCGGCTTAGTTCCCAGGTTATGCCTTCATTAACCTAACATGCCGGCTTAGTTCCCAGGTTATGCCTTCATTAACCTAACATGCCGGCTTAGTTCCCAGGTTATGCCTTCACTAACCTAACATGCCGGCTTAGTTCCCAGGTTATGCCTTCATTAACCTAACATGCCGGCTTAGTTCCCAGGTTATGCCTTCACTAACCTAACATGCCGGCTTAGTTCCCAGGTTATGCCTTCACTAACCTAACATGCCGGCTTAGTTCCCAGGTTATGCCTTCTTAACCTAACATGCCGGCTTAGTTCCCAGGTTATGCCTTCATTAACCCAACAGGCCGGCTTAGTTCCCAGGTTATGTCTTCATTAACCCCAACATGCCGGCTTAGTTCCCAGGTTATGCCTTCATTAACCTAACATGCCGGCTTAGTTCCCAGGTTATGCCTTCATTAACCTAACATGCCAGCTTAGTTCCCAGGTTATGCCTTCATTAACCTAACATGCTGGCTTAGTTCCCAGTTTATGCCTTCACTAACCTAACATGCCGGCTTAGTTCCCAGGTTATGCCTTCACTAACCTAACGTGCTGGCTTAGTTCCCAGGTTATGCCTTCATTAACCTAACATGCCGGCTTAGTTCCCAGGTTATGCCTTCACTAACCTAACATGCCGGCTTAGTTCCCAGGTTATGCCTTCATTAACCCAACAGGCCGGCTTAGTTCCCAGGTTATGCTTTCATTAACCCCAACATGCCGGCTTAGTTCCCAGGTTATGCCTTCATTAACCCAACATGCCGGCTTAGTTCCCAGGTTATGCGTTCATTAACCCCAACATGCCGGCTTAGTTCCCAGGTTATGCCTTCACTAACCTAACATGCCGGCTTAGTTCCCAGGTTATGCCTTCATTAACCCAACATGCCGGCTTAGTTCCCAGGTTATGCGTTCATTACCCCCAACATGCCGGCTTAGTTCCCAGGTTATGCCTTCATTAACCTAAGATGCCGGCTTAGTTCCCAGGTTATGCCTTCACTAACCTAATATGCCGGCTTAGTTCCCAGGTTATGCCTTCATTAACCTAACATGCCAGCTTAGTTCCCAGGTTATGCCTTCACTAACCTAACATGCCGGCTTAGTTCCCAGGTTATGCCTTCACTAACCTAACATGCCGGCTTAGTTCCCAGGTTATGCCTTCATTAACCTAACATGCTGGCTTAGTTCCCAGGTTATGCCTTCACTAACCTCACATGCCGGCTTAGTTCCCAGGTTATGCCTTCACTAACCTAACATGCCGGCTTAGTTCCCAGGTTATGCCTTCTTAACCTAACATGCCGGCTTAGTTCCCAGGTTATGCCTTTTTTAACCCAACAGGCCGGCTTAGTTCCCAGGTTATGCCTTCATTAACCCCAACATGCCGGCTTAGTTCCCAGGTTATGCCTTCATTAACCTAATATGCCGGCTTAGTTCCCAGGTTATGCCTTCATTAACCTAACATGCCGGCTTAGTTACCAGGTTATGCCTTCATTAACCCAACAGGCCGGCTTAGTTCCCAGGTTATGCCTTCATTAACCTAACATGCTGGCTTAGTTCCCAGGTTTTGCCTTCACTAACCTAACATGCCGGCTCAGTTCACTGGATATGCCCTCATCATTATTACCACCCGGTATGACGTCTCCCATCATTATGACCACAAAGTATGCCGTTTCTCATCATAATGAACACACGGTATGACGTCTACCATTATTAGGACCACCCGTTAGACGTCTATTATCATTATGAACATTCTTTATGAAGTCTCCCAGCATTATGACAACCCGGGATGACGTTTCCCAGCAATATGACCAGTTGGTATGACATCTATTATCATTATGACGACAAAGTATGACGTCTCTTGTCATATTGACCACCCGGTATGACGTCTCCCATCATTATGACCACCCGGTAAGACGTCTCTCATCATTATGACCACCCGGTAAGACGTCTCTCATCATTATGACCAGCTGGTATCACGTCGCCCATCATTATGACCATCAGGTATGACTGGCCTGTTTTGTACCATTCCTGGCATGTTGAATATAATTCCTGGCCTGTTTTATACCTTTCCTGCCATGTTGTATACCAATCCTGGCAAGTTGTATACCATTCTTGCCATGTTGTATGCCAATCCTGGCAAGTAGTATTCCAATTTTCCAAATTTAAAATCAATTATTTCAACATGAGTTACACCAAGAATCAATGAAAGTCTTGCATCTTAAGATTTTGATTTCTTCATACAAAATTTAAAAATTAAAAATTAATTATTTAATTATGTTTATCAGCTATACCAATGTTTAAAATTAAAAAGTGCGTACCATCCCAAAGTACGTGTCATCAGAAAGTGCGTACCATCCCAAAGTACGTGTCATCAGAAAGTGCGAACCATCACAAAGTGCGTACCATCACAAAGTGCATACCATCACAAAGTGCGCACGATCACAAAGTACGTACTATCACAAAGTGCGTACCATCACAAAGTGCGTACCATCACAAAGTGCGTACCATCACACAAAAGAACAACACAAAAGCTAAATGTATTTATTTGAAATAAAAGTTTTATTTTTGTCGAAAATGATCGATATAGATGGCATAAAAATCCATGACTGTAGGCGTCAGTTCCCACAATCAAATATTTGTTTCGTGCATTTGATGCGATTTTTGTATGACGCCTTGTCACAACTTTCAAATTTGATCAAATTCAAATTTATGTCCTAAAACACCAAAATGAAAACACACAAAAAAAGAGTTCGTTTATACACAATTTGAATCTAATTGATCGTGTGAACTGACGCAAAGTCAAACTGGTGCAGGAGGTGTGTACGTCCAAAAGATTCTAAACTGTTAAAAGTTTTTTCATAGAGGTAAGATGTTTGTAAATTCATTTATAGAAAAAGATGTTTTTTGTTTTTTTTTTCCCATACATTCCTAGTGAGAGATATTCGGAATCAGTTTGTAGAGTAATACATTGGTGACTTTATTTCTAGAGTATGAATTTTTAATTTTATTTCTAAAGCAGGAGAGTGTATGTCGTTAGTTTTAGAGGGTTAGTCTAAGGAGGTGTATAGTTCTGATACGACATATTAGTGGTCACCTTGACATGTCTGTCTAGGAGTTTCGTCAATGTCTAGTCATCGTCTGTCAAAGTCCAAAGCACGCCCGAAGTTTGCAGGCTGGAAACAGAGATATCGGTATGATTTGGATAGGGGTCATTGCGCCACCTGTCAAAGGAAACAAATTAAAAAATTAAAAACAAAACCTTTTAATGAACTTGTCTCAAAGTTCTTTATTTGACTAAACTTCCCCTTATGTAAGTATTCCACGGTCTATTGCACTTGTCTACCTTTTTTATCATACAGTCAAATTTAAAATTTCTTTCACTCGTTGGATATTTATTGTTACTGTTACAATTGTATTTCTGTAATAATCTTCTAAATTCATCTTTGTGTTTTAGTTAATGCTAACCCTGTGTTATTCTCAGTACTTAATGTCTGCACATAAGAATATATCAAGATATTAGGGCATTACCCAAAATCATTATTGTTCTTAGTTGATTGTGTGAAACGGCGAACGCACCAAAAAATCTCTTCCTGACCACATGTGTGTGTGTGTATCCAATAGGTATGCCTACCTTGACATGTGTGTGTGTATCCAATAGGTAGGCCTAGCCCTACATGTGTGTATGTATCCAATAGGTAGGCCTACCTTAACGTGTGTGTGTATCCAATAGGTAGACCTACCTTCACATGAGTGTGTATCCAATAGGTAGGCCTACCTTGACATGGTGTGCGTATCCAATAGGTAGGCCTACCTTGACATGGTGTGTGTATCCAATAGGTAGACCTACCTTAACATGTGTGTGTGTATCCAATAGGTAGACCTACCTTCACATGAGTGTGTATCCAATAGGTAGGCCTACCTTGACATGGTGTGTATATCCAATAGGTAGACCTACCTTAACATGTGTGTGTGTATCCAATAGGTAGACCTACCTTCACATGAGTGTGTATCCAATAGGTAGGCCTACCTTGACATGGTGTGCGTATCCAATAGGTAGGCCTACCTTGACATGGCATATGTTTATACAATAGGTAGGCCTACCTTGACATGGTGTGCGTATCCAATAGGTAGACCTACCTTGACATGGTATATGTGTATCCAATAGGTACGCCCACCTTGACATGGTGTGCAGGTGATGTAGATGGTGACTGAACACCACAATGGCACCACACTGATTATGTCTACTAATCATGATGACAAACCTGTTTTGATCAAGATAGCTGCTGGTCAGTTCCGTACTTGGGTCAGTTGTTGGTCAGTTGCTTGTGTTCACGGCAGTGGCTTGCGTTACCTCGTGTTTAGTGCTGCTGGATAATTTTTCGGTGTTAATCTGCAATGGTTCTCAGTCTGGTATGCTGGGATGAAAATCAAAATAAGAAATATGAACAATAACGGTACGGCTCTGTTCAAATTTGTTCAAATACTTGACCTTAAAACTATAAATGAACTTATCAATGAAGCCTGATTGTTTACTCATAGGAAATAAATGTAGTTTTAAATTTTGTTTCTTGACAAAAGTCAAATGCATGATTTTGAAATGTATGCATGGAAGAAAATGACAAATTGTATTAAACTTTTAGAGTTAAAATATTTTATTGTGTGTAAAAAAAGACCCCACTATTTTTAGCAAATATTTCAATTCAATTATCTGGCGTCTCTTAAAGTCGTATATCTCTTTTCACTAGATTGGTCTTCTTTTTTAACGATATTTATTTAATACTTGTTAAATCCCTTTGACATGTAAACTTTGACATTTACAAATATAATGTGATTTTAAGATGTCTACTGAATTCCCTAATTCTGGGATGAACTTGATCAAGAAGAAACATCTTGACAGTCTCTGCAATGTAACAAGCGCATCTCATGTCAAGTCTAGGAATTGTTGGCAAAGCCTGCAATGTAGTGAAACAAAATTCTAGTCTCTGAAGATATGAACCCTTCCAAGATCGGTCTATGTCATTAATGGATAGTTAACTCCAGGGCCACGACCCAAGGGCTCGAGGAGTGACACAGGAAGAGGCCGATATGATGTTAAAGTTATTCTCTTTAATCTTGTGTCCTAATGAAATGTCATCGATATAGTGTTGTGCAAAATCTAGGTGATGAAGGTGATGTAGGTGATGTAGGTGATATAGGGGATGTAGGTGATGTAGGTGATGTAGGTGATGTAGGTGATGTAGGTGATGTAGGTGATGTAGGTGATGTAGGTGATGAAGGAGATGTAGGTGATCTAGGTGATGTAGGTGATGTAGGTGATGTAGGTGATGTAGGTGATGTAGGTGATGTAGGTGATGTAGGGGATGTAGGTGATGTAGGTGATGTAGGTGATGTAGGTGATGTAGGTGATGTAGGTGATGTAGGTGATGTAGGTGATGTAGGGGATGTAGGTGATGTAGGTGATGTAGGTGATGTAGGTGATGTAGGTGATGTAGGTGATGTAGGTGATGTAGGTGATGTAGGGGATGTAGGGGATGTAGGTGATGTAGGTGATGTAGGGGATGTAGGGGATGTAGGTGATGTAGGTGATGTAGGTGATGTAGGTGATGTAGGTGATGTAGGTGATGTAGGTGATGTAGGGGATGTAGGTGATGTAGGTGATGTAGGTGATGTAGGTGATGTAGGTGATGTAGGTGATGTAGGTGATGTAGGTGATGTAGGTGATGTAGGTGATGTAGGTGATGTAGGTGATGTAGGTGATGTAGGGGATGTAGGTGATGTAGGTGATGTAGGGGATGTAGGGGATGTAGGGGATGTAGGTGATGTGAGGCACACTCACCGTTATCAACAAATCAACTCCACCATAGCATCCCCACATTCCAAATTATTTACAAAAAATACATTTTGGATTTTATAGTGAAATAAAAACTTGATGTTACTTTTAGAGAAAATTCTTGTTTTCAGAATGAATCTTACCAGCTGACAACTTGAGGGAGAAATCTGCAACAAATTTCTCTCTGAAGATCAGACGCACTGTATAGCTGATGTTGAATCTGTTTCCCTGATGTCCAATAAACGTATGAGTAGCAAAAGATGTGCTGGTTTGTTTTCCGACCAGCAGATAAATAAAAGAATATAGACTAAATAATGTTGAAGGATCTGAAAGATTCAAGTTTGAAGAAAGCACAGGTCCGCCAGCGGACTGTAGTGGGCGTGGTTTGGTGGAGAAAAAGAAGGCACGGAGATACAATGACAGGGGTTGGACCTTTTATACCATCAACTTCTTGACGCCATGATGTGACACGTGACCAACTATTTGGTGGTGGGGCGTGGTGGTCGATAGATGAGATATGACGTCATTGTTCATGGTAGCAGGGTGCAAATCAAAGTTAATTAGATTATTAATAGCTGCAAGGATGTTCTAATAATAGATTTGATTGAATACTTGGCATTCCCATTAACAAAAAAAGAGTATTTTAATTATTTTACTTACATTTTTTTTTCTTCTAAAAATAAAATATTTGGAACCAGTCAGTAAAAGGGAGGGGGGGGGGTTCTAAAATTATTTTAAAATTTGCCATATTGGTGTTTTTTTTTTTTTTTACATTTTGTAATGTGACGTCATATTATTATGGGAAAACTTTCTGATATCCAATGATCCATTGTCTCACACTGTTTCTCTGTGTTCTGAAGCAACACAAATTTAATACTTCGAAACATTTTTTCTCCATTTTTTTTACCAATTTAATATGTTGTAAAACTATCACTATATATTAATTTAATATGGTGCAGTCTTTTCAACTACAAATAAAACAATTTAACTTGTAGTTTAATCAACTACATATATAATAATTTATATACATGTATAATAATTTATTATATTGTAGTTTTATCAATTGCATATATAAAAATTTCATATGGTTTAGTCTTGATTTTTGAAAAAGGAACTGCATTATTTGAATACATGCTTTATCAAGTAATTTTATTAGATGAAAAGTTAACACACTGCCACCACCATTGTTTGATGGGTTATTAATATAAAAACAATAAACTCATGAGTGCAGTTTTGAAGGCTTGGATGTGTAGAGGGAGAGAACTCCATTGTTTGGGGCACAGACAGAGAAAGATCGTTCACCATATGTTTTAGTGCGTGTCTTGGGAACAGAAAGAATACGTCTGTCTGCGGAGGCACGACGCTTTCGAAGGGGTGAATAATAAAATAATATAATAAGGTCATGTTTTTTTTCTTCTTAATTCACATATTTAAGAGTTTAATATGTTATACAATTTGTCTACCCAGTACATAAATAAGAATCTGATATGTTGTAGGATGTCTCTTCGATTACATATTATGGTTCCCCTAACCTGCTCATCACGTGACTCACTGTTGTATTAGTTATATGCAGACGATGCCGCTACAAAAATACCAAAGATTTATCACCGGTCATACTGACCCTTGTCAGAACAATTTTAATTCTGATGGAATTTTCTTTGGCATATTTCAATTAAGCAAAGTAAGCAGGTCAGTATGACCTCGTTCAATTGCTAGAATTTTTTTTTGTCACTTTTCCTTATAACTTTAATTTATAACCAGTGGCATCCTAGCATAAAGTCACCAATACCATTACTCAATAACCAGTGGCATCCTAGCATTAAGTTACCTATAACATTAATCTATAACCAGTGCCATCCTAGCATAAAGTCACCTATAACATTACTCAATAACCAGTGTCATCCTAGCATAAAGTCACCAATAACATTAATCTATAACCAGTGGCATCATAGCATTAAGTCACCTATAACATTAATCTATATCCAGTTGCATCCTAGCATTAAGTCACCTATAACATTACTCAATAACCAGTGGGATCCCAGCATAAAGTTTCCTATAACATTAATCTATAACCAGTGGCATCCTAGCATAAAGTCACCTATAACATTAATCTATAACCAGTGGCATTCTAGCATAAAGTCACCTATAACATTAATCTATAACCAGTGGCATCATAGCATAACGTTACCTATAACATTAATCTATATCCAGTGGCATCCTAGCATAAAGTCCCCTATAACATTAATCTATAACCAGTGGCATCCTAGCATAAAGTTACCTATAACATTAATCTATAACCAGTGGCATCCTAGCATAAAGTTACCTATAACATTAATCTATAACCAGTGGCATCCTAGCATAAAGTCACCTATAACATTAATCTATAACCAGTGGCATCCTAGCATAAAGTCACCTATAACATTAATCTATAACCAGTGGCATCCTAGCATAAAGTCACCTATAACATTAATCTATAACGAGTGGCATCCTAGCATAAAGTCAGCTATCACATTAATCTATAACCAGTGGCATCCTAGCATAAAGTCACCTATAACAATAATCTATAACCAGTGGCATCCTAGCATAAAGTTACCTATAACATTAATCTATAACCAGTGGCATCCTAGCATAAAGTCACCTATAACATTTATCTATAACCAGTGGCATCCTAGCATAAAGTCCCCTATAACATTAATCTATAACCAGTGGCATCCTAGCATAAAGTCACCTATAATATTAATCTATAACCAGTGGCATCCTAGCATAAAGTTACCTATAACATTAATCTATAACCAGTGGCATCCTAGCATAAAGTCAGCTATAACATTAATCTATAACCAGTGGCATCCTAGCATAAAGTTACCTATAACATTAATCTATAACCATTGGCATCCTAGCATAAAGTCACCTATAACATTCATCTATAACCAGTTGTATCATCGCATAAAGTCACCTATAACATTAATCTATAACCAGTGGCATCCTAGCATAAAGTCACCTATAACATTAATCTATATCCAGTTGCATCCTAGCATTAAGTCACCTATAACATTACTCAATAACCAGTGAGATCCCAGCATAAAGTTACCTATAACATTAATCTATAACCAGTGGCATCCTAGCATAAAGTCAGCTATAACATTAATCTATAACAAGTGGCATCCTAGCATAAAGTCAGCTATAACATTAATCTATAACCAGTGGCATCCTAGCATAAAGTCACCTATAACATTAATCTATAACCAGTGGCATCCTAGCATAAAGTCACCTATAACATTAATCTATAACCAGTGGCATCCTAGCATAAAGTCACCTATAACATTAATCTATAACCAGTGGCATCCTAGCATAAAGTCACCTATAACATTAATCTATAACCAGTGGCATCCTAGCATAAAGTCACCTATAACATTAATCTATAACCAGTGGCATCCTAGCATAAAGTCACCTATAACATTAATCTATAACCAGTGGCATCCTAGCATAAAGTCACCTATAACATTAATCTATAACCAGTGGCATCCTAGCATAAAGTCACCTATAACATTAATCTATAACCAGTGGCATCCTAGCATAAAGTCACCTATAACATTAATCTATAACCAGTGGCATCCTAGCATAAAGTCACCTATAACATTAATCTATAACCAGTGGCATCCTAGCATAAAGTCACCTATAACATTAATCTATAACCAGTGGCATCCTAGCATAAAGTCACCTATAACATTAATCTATAACCAGTGGCATCCTAGCATAAAGTCACCTATAACATTAATCTATAACCAGTGGCATCCTAGCATAAAGTCACCTATAACATTAATCTATAACCAGTGGCATCCTAGCATAAAGTCACCTATAACATTAATCTATAACCAGTGGCATCCTAGCATAAAGTCACCTATAACATTAATCTATAACCAGTGGCATCCTAGCATAAAGTCACCTATAACATTAATCTATAACCAGTGGCATCCTAGCATAAAGTCACCTATAACATTAATCTATAACCAGTGGCATCCTAGCATAAAGTCACCTATAACATTAATCTATAACCAGTGGCATCCTAGCATAAAGTCACCTATAACATTAATCTATAACCAGTGGCATCCTAGCATAAAGTCACCTATAACATTAATCTATAACCAGTGGCATCCTAGCATAAAGTCACCTATAACATTAATCTATAACCAGTGGCATCCTAGCATAAAGTCACCTATAACATTAATCTATAACCAGTGGCATCCTAGCATAAAGTCACCTATAACATTAATCTATAACCAGTGGCATCCTAGCATAAAGTCAGCTATAACATTAATCTATAACTAGTGGCATCCTAGCATAAAGTTACCTATAACATTAATCTATAACCAGTGGCATCCTAGCATAAAGTCACCTATAACATTAATCTATAACCAGTGGTATCATCGCATAAAGTCACCTATAACATTAATCTATAACCAGTGGCATCCTAGCATAAAGTCACCTATAACATTAATCTATAACCAGTGGCATCCTAGCATAAAGTTACCTATAACATTAATCTATAACCAGTGTCATCCTAGCATAAAGTCAGCTATAAATTGGTGTGAACAACGGACAATCACTTGCTGTCCTCTCGAGAGGATGCCAACTGTGCCTGGAGGAATCATCAGGGGGATTATTTAGTACAGTGTTTCCCAAATTGTGACCTAAGGCCCTCAGGGGATGGGCGGCAATGTGATTGTGGGATGGGGGCAATTTGAAAATTAGCTGTCTAGAAGTTGAAAATTAACCATCTTGAAGCGGATTTGAAGGCCAAATACAGTTGACATATTATTTTTAAATTAAAATTAATTTAAAACCTTGATAATTAGTACTTAACAACCTTTCAATTGATTCTGCATTATAAAATTGAAGTGTAAAAAACTTTTTAACTTGTTGCTTAACAAGATAAAATGTATTAAAATGATTTCCCTACAATTTTATGTCATTGAAATAGATCAGCACAACGTCAAATGTATTTATACATGTATTTGTATCATAATTCATTAATTTATTTATTTGGGGGGGGGGTATAAGATGTTGACAGAATTAAATGGGGGGGGCATTAAAAGTTTGACAGTTGTTGACAGGGGGGGGTCAAAAAATTGCGTAATAATGGTTGACTAAACCAATGAACAACCCCTAAGATGTTGGGGGGGGCATTAAAAGTTTGACAGTTGTTGACAGGGGGGGGTCAAAAAATTGCGTAATAATGGTTGACTAAACTAATGAACAACCCCTAAGATGTATTGATTACGAGATTTTGCTGAAGAAATATTGTTCTGCAAATCATTAGAAAGCACTACTACTGCCAAAGATAAATATAACGAGCTAAAAAATTATATATATATAATAGGGGGCATATAAATTTTAGAAAGGCTCATGTGGGGCATGGCACAAAAAAGTTTGGGAAACACTGATTTAGTGCATAGCTCCTAAAATAAAATTCCATTTGTTAGGGTGAGCTCTGTGCGTTTTCTTCTAACATTAAAAGCGACCAATACAGCTACACCTGCACTGGACAACAACAGGGATTCTACCTTCCGGCACTACAGCCTGGACCCGGACACTCTTAGCGCACCTGTTGACCGAATGTCCCTCACTAGATCTCCCGGGGGAAGCCATAGCGGTTGGAAGACCCTTTGTGAGGAAAATGTTGTATGGCTCAGCTCAACAGATCGAGTTGATAGCCAATTTACGAGCCGGGGTCATAAGAGAGTAATCTCAGACCTTCACCAGAATATGTGGGTTAGTTAGTTACACCTGCATAACCGTAAACATTATTCAAATTTAGGGCTGTCACGTAACGGGCCTGACTTATCACAAACTGTATTGACTTAGTAGTGGTCAGTACAGTGGACCGCTCCTCTCTGTGATTTATACTGTGGGTGTCTCGGCGTTGGGACAGACAAAAGCACAACGTAGACTTGAATGAAAACTAAACAACTCAAACTCCATGTGTCAACGTGATGAAAGAGAATTTATTTATTACTAAATTATAAAAAGCTCTCCTATAGTCCTCACTGATTGTCAACTATCTACGACTGTCTTTAAACTGTTCAACTATTCCTATGTCAATAAGTCAAGTGTCGTCTCCTTATCTCTAGCAACTGTTACCTCTCACCTGCTATATCTGCACCCTGAGTGTCCCCAACCCTCTAGCTTATATCTAGCCGCGATACAGTACTGGTTTGTTACATCACTGCAGACTACACTTTCCCGACCAGATCCCTTACAATGGACGCCTATTCCATGTCTGTACCCACTTATCAACACATATCAAGTGTGGCTTTCTCTATCGCGATACTTAATTAAACTAACACAACCCAGGGTCTGCATGGACATTCCACATTGACCAGCTAACTACGGAAGTCATTACATTCAATCATTCGTGATACCCATACTGTCCCTTAGTGATGTATCCTCGACCGGCTTGGTTCCCAGGCTATGCCTTCCCTGCCCTCACATGCCGGCTTGGTTCCCAGGCTATGCCTTCCCTGCCCTCACATGCCGGATTGGTTCCCAGGCTATGCCTTCCCTGCCCTCACATGCCGGCTTGGTTCCCAGGCTATGCCTTCGCTGCCCTCACATGCCGGCTTTGTTCCCAGGTTATGCCTTCCCGGCCCTCACATGCCGGCTTGGTTACTAGGCTATGCCTTCCCTGCCCTCACATGCCGGCTTGGTTCCGAAGCTATGCCTTCCCTGACCTCACATGCCGGCTTGGTTCCGAGGCTATCTCTTCCCTGCCCTCACTTGCCGGCTTGGTTCCCAGGTTATGCCTTCCATGACTTCACATGCCGGCTTGGTTCCCAGGCTATCTCTTCCCTGACCTCACATGCCGGCTTGGTTCCCAGGTTATGCCTTCCATGACCTCAATTAAACCCCCCTTAAATTCCCAAAACAACTCCTCCCTCACTTATTGTAATTGTCCGGGACGTTCGACTATGGTTCCTTGTACAGTCCTGGTCATTTGTGACGAGAGAGAAATGGAAGAAGGTGTTGATATGATAAGAATGTTCACATTTTTTCCATTTTTCCGATAACCGTCTTAAAATTTATATAACATTTGTTTAAAAGACATTTTGCAGTTTTCTTTAAGAGCGAAGATAACTTAGCATTTCCCAAGTTTGGCTGGCTGATAGACTCTTACCCATTGAACCAAGAACCGGAGCCAGATTTGTTAATTATTGCTCTGTTTTTTTTTAAACATTCAACTTTAAATATGTATTAAAACATTTTTTTTATCTTTAAAAGTCAATGCGACTGAAATTGAAGAAATAATACAACATAATAATAGCAATTACCAATTTTGTTCTGTTTTCAAGGCTGTTTAAAAATTTTATGACAAAAGGGTATGACGTCTCTCATCACTATGACCACCCGGTATGACGTCTACCATCATTATGACCACCCGGTATGACGTCTACCATCATTTTGACCACCCGTTATGACGTCTACTATCATTATGACCACTCGGTATGACGTCTACCATCATTTTGACCACGCTGTATGACGTCTACTATCATTATGACCACTCGGTATGACGTCTACCATCATTATGACCAACCGGTATGACGTCTACTATCATTATGACCAGCCGGTATTATGTCTCACATAATTATGACCAGCCGGTATGACGTCTACCATCATTATGACCAGCGGGTATGACGTATACAATCATTATGACCACCCGTTATGTCATCTACTATCATAATGACAACACGGTATGACGTCTACCATCATTATGACTAAAATTATGACGTCTCTCATCATTATTACTACTCAAAATGACGTCTACATCATTACGACCACACGGAATGACGTCTCCCATCATTATGACTTTCCGGTACGACGCCTCCCATCATTATGACCTGCCGGTATGACTGGCCTGTTTTATACCATTCCTGGCCTGTTGAATATCCTTCATGGCCTGTGTTATACTTTTCCTGCCATGTTGTATACCAATCCTGGCCTGTTGTATACCAATCCTGGCCTGTTTTATACCTTTCCTGCCATGTTGTATACCATTCCTGGCAAGTTGTATACCATTCCGGCCATGTTGTATATCAATTCTTGCAAGTAGTATACACATTTTCCAAATTTAATATAAACTATTTCAATATGAGTTACATCAACGCATTTTAAGATTATGATTTCTTTATTTAAAATGTACCCAATCGTTTGCCCCTCTCCTGAAATACGTGTACGGAAAATATACACATAAAAAAAAACAAAAACATGTAGGGTAAGGATATTTAAAAAAGAATCAGTAAACCAATTTAAAATAACCAACCGTTTGCCTTGTTCACGAACTTGGAAGACAAATAACTTGTTTTTTTTTAAGAAAAAAGACAACAAAAAATCTACATTTACTTAAAAATTGACCACTCTAACATCATTGGATTTTTTTAGATTATGTTATCTCCGTAAACACATGGGAAAGAATTTCATGGGGACTGATTTCATGTCATGAAGTGATGTTATAGTGTGGTGCCATGTGATGTAATGATGTGACATATGTAATTCATGTTGGGGTAGAGCTCTTGCCAAAAACATAGCCTCTAACCCTTTTTTATGTAGATACATGACATATTTGAGTAGAGCTCTTGCCAAAAACATAGCCTCAAACACTTTTTTATGTAGATACATGACATATTTGAGTAGAGCTCTTGCCAAATACATACCCCTAGCAAACTTTTTATGTATGTACATGACATATTTATGGATGGCCACTACAAAATTAAGTGTGTGTTTAAAATGCTAAATTTATTATTTAATTATGTTTATCATCGTAAAAAATATTTTATTAAAATTTCAAAGTGCGTACCATCAGAAAGTGCGTACCATCAGAAAGTGCGTACCATCACAAAAAAATACAACAACAACAGAAACGCTTATTATTATTTAAAAAAAAAAACACAACAGCTAAATGTATTCCATGGAAAATAAAAGGTTTATTTTTGTCAAAAATAATGGATATAGATTGGCATAGAATTCACGACTGTAAGCGTCAGTTCCCACAATCAAATTGTCTTTCATGCATTTGATGCGATTATCGTATGAAGCCTTATCAAATCTTTCAAATTACTATTTGAGCAGATTCCAATTTTTGTCCAAAAAAAAAATAAATAAAAAATATAAAAAATGAAAGAAAGATAGAAAACCACAGACAAAATAGTGCGTTCATACTCAAATTTGACGTGAAATTTGCAGCTAATTGATCGTGTGAACTGACGCAAAGCCCAACTAGTGCAGGAGGTTTGTAAGTCAATAAGATTCTATACTGTTAGAAGGATTTTCATAGAGGTAAGATGTTTGTGAATTCATTTATAGAGAAAGTTTTTTTTTTTTTTTTTTAAATTCATTCCTAGTGAGATATATTTGGAATCAGTTTGTAGAGTAATACATTGGTGACTTTATTTCTAGAGTATGCATTTTTGAATTCATTTCTAAAGTAAGAGAGTGTATGTCGATATTTTTAGAGGGTTAGTCTAAGGAGGTGTATAGTTCTGATAAGACATATTAATGGTCACCTTGACATGTCTGTCTAGGAGTTTCGTCAATGTCTAGTCATCGTCTGTCAAAGTCCAAGGCACGTCCAGACGTCGCTACCTGGCGACACAGGTAGCAGTTTGGTGGGGTGAATGGGAGGCATGACGTCACCACCTGTCAATGGAGACAAACAAAAAACAGTTCAGTGAAATTATATCAAAGTTCATTATTTGACTAAACTTCTCCTTATGTAAGTATTTCACGGTCTATTGCACTTGTCTACTTTTTTGTCATACAGTCAAATTCAAAATTTCTTTCACTCGTTTATTATTTATTGCTACTGTTACAATTGTATTTCTGTAATAATCTTCTAAATTCATCTTTGTGTTTTAGTTAATGCTAACCCTGTATTATTCTCAGTACTTAATGTCTACACATAAGATTATATCAAGACACTGGGACATTATCCAAAATCAATCTTTCTGTTAGTTCATTGTTTGAGACGGCGAACACACCAAAAAATTTCTCCCTGACCACATGTGTGTGTATCCAATAGGTAGGCCAACCTTGACATGTGTGTGTGTATCCAACAGGTAGGCCCCCCTTGACATGTGTGTGTGTATCCAATAGGTAGGCCCACCTTGACATGTGTGTGTGTATCCAATAGGTAGGCCCACCTTGACATGGCGTGTGTGTATCCAATAGATAGACCTACCTTAACATGGTGTGTGAGTATCCAATAGGTAGGCCTACCTTGACATGTGTGTGTATCCAATAGGTAGGCCTACCGTGACATGTTGTGCGTATCCAATAGGTATGCCTACCTTGACATGGTATATGTTTATACAAAAGGTAGGCCTACCTTGACATGGTGTGCAGGCGATGTAGATCATGACTGAACACCACAATGGCACCACACTGATTATGTCTACTAATCATGACGACAAACCTGTTTTGATCAAGACAGCTGCTGGTCAGTTCCGTACTTGGGTCAGTTGTTGGTCAGTTGCTTGTGTTCGGGGCAGTGGCTTGCGTTACCCCGTGTTTTGTGCTGCTGGATAATTTTTCGGTGTTAATCTGCAATGGTTCTCAGTCTGGTATGCTGGGATGAAAATCAAAATAAGAAATATGAACAATAACGGTACGGCTCTGTTCAAATTTGTTCAAATACTTGACCTTAAAACTATAAATGAACTTATCAATGAAGCCTGATTGTTTACTCATAGGAAATAAATGTAGTTTTAAATTTTGTTTCTTGACAAAAGTCAAATGCATGATTTTGAAATGTATGCATGGAAGAAAATGACAAATTTTATTAAACTTTTAGAGTTAAAATATTTTATTTATTAAAAAAAACACACACAGTATTTGAGCAAATATTTCATTTCAAGTATCAGTTGGCTCTTCAAGTTGCATACATTTTTTCACTAAATTTGCATTCTATTTTTACGAAAATTATTGCCAACTTGTTAAACCCCTTTGACACTTAAATGTTGACATACGCAAATATAACGTGATTTTAAGATGAATTCCCTAGTTTTGGGATTAACTTGATCAAGAAGAAACATTTTGACAGTCTCTGCAATGTAACAAGCGCATCTCATGTCAAGTCTAGGAATTGTTGGCAAAGCCTGCTTTGTAGTGAAACAAAATTCTAGTCTCTGAAGACCTAAATCCTTCAATGATCGGTCTGTGTAATTAATGAATAGTTAACTCCAGACCTACGATCCATGTGATCTTACCAGCTGACAACTTTATGGAGAAAATTGCAAAAAATTTCCCTCTGAAGATCTAACAGGCTGTTTGGTTGCAGTTGAATCTGATTCCCTGATGTCCAATAAACGTTTGAATAGCAAAAGATGTGCTGGTTTGTTTTCCGACCGGCAGATCAATAAAAGAATATAGACTAAATAATGTTGAAGGATCTGAAAGATTCAAGTTTGAAGAAAGCACAGGTCCGCCAGCGGACTGTAGTGAACGTGGTTTGGTGGAGAGAAAGAAGGCACGAAGATACAATGAGATGGGACGAGACTTTTATACCAGCAACTCCAGGACGCCATGATGTGACACATGGCCAACTATTTTGTGATGGGGCGTGGTGGTAGATAGATGAGATGTGACGTCATTGTTCATGTTGGCAGGGTCCAAATCAAAGTTAATTAGATAATTAATAGCTGCAAGGATGTTCTAATAATAGACTTGATTGAATACTTGGCATTCCCATTAACAAAAAAAAAAAAGTATTTTAATTATTTTACTCAATTTTTTTGTTCTAAAAATGTAGTATTTGGAACCAGTCAGTTGAGTGTGGTTCTAACATTATTTTAACATTTGCCATATTGTTTTTTTTTTTTTTTTTTACAGTTGGTAATGTGACGTCATATTATTTTGGTAAAACTTTCTGATATACAATGATGCATTGTCTCACAATGTTTCTCTGTGTTCTGAAGCAATGCGAATGTAATACTTCGAACCAGTTTTTCTTCCTTCTTATACACATTTAATATGTTGTAAAAGTATCACATATCTCTATATTAATCTAATATTAAAATATAACAATTTAATATGCTGTAGTTTTATCAACTACATATATAACAATTTATTAGATTGTATTTTTATCAATTGCATATATAACAATTTAATATGGTGTAGTCTTGTCAACCCCATATGTAACAATTTAGTATGGTGTAGTCTTGTCAACCACATATATAACAATGTAATATATGCTTTACGATTTTCAATCTGTTAAGAATTATACTAAAACGTGGTGTTGTTTTACAAAAGATCTACCACTGAATAAAACATAATGTAATAAAGTGCTTGATTTCTCAACCCAGCTATCAAAAATAATAATTCTCTTTGCATTTTGTATGGCTGTAATGCAGTGCTCAATAGGCGAGCAACCAAAAAAAAAACATTTAAATTTTAGCACACTAAATGATTTATGAAAAATAGACTGCGTTATTTGAATACATGTTTTATCAATTCATTTTATAAGATGATAAGTTAACACACTGCCACCGCCATTGCTTAATGGGTTATTACAGAAAAACAATAAACTGATGAGTGCAGTATTGAAGGCTTGGATGTGTAGAGGGAGAGAACTCCATTGTTTGGGGCACAGACAGAGAAAGATCGTTCACCATATGTTTTAGTGCGTGTCTTGGGAACAGAAAAAATACGTGTGTATGGGGAGGCACGACGCCGTCGAAGGGGTGAATAATAAAATAATATAATAAGGTCATGTTTCTTTTCTTCTTAATTCACATTTTTAAGAGTTTAATATGTTATACAATTTGTCTACCCAGTACATAAATAAGAATGTGATATGTTGTAGGATGTCTCTTCCATTACATACTATGGTTCCCCTAACCTGCTCATCAGGTGACTCACTGTTGTGTTATTTATATTCAGACTATGCCGTTACAAAAATACCAAAGATTTATCACCGGTCATACTGACCCTTGTCAGAGCATTTTTAATTCTGATGGCATATTTCAATTAAGCAAATAAGCAGGTCAGTATGATCGTTCAATTGTTAGAATTGTTTCTGTCACTTTACCTTATAACATTAATATATAACCAGCGGCATCCGAGCATAGAGTCACCTATAACATTAATCTATAACCAGTGGCAACCTAGCATAAAGTCACCTATAAAATTAATCTATAACCAGTGGCAACCTAGCATAAAGTCACCTATAACATTAATCTATAACCAGTGGCATCTTAGCATAAAGTCACCTATAAAATTAATCTGTAACCAGTGGCATCCTAGCATAAAGTCACCTATAAATTGATGTGAACAACGGACAATCACGTGCCGTCCTCTCGAGAGGATGCCAACTGTGCCGGGAGGAATCATCACGGGGAATATTTAGTACAGTGTTTCCCAAATTGTGACCTAAGGCCCTCAGGGGATGGGCGGCAATGTGATTGTGGGATGGGGGCAATTTGAAAATTAGCTGTCTAGAAGTTGAAAATTAACCATCTTGAAGCGGATTTGAAGGCCAAATACAGTTGACATATTATTTTTAAATTAAAATTAATTTAAAACCTTGATAATTAGTACTTAACAACCTTTCAATTGATTCTGCATTATAAAATTGAAGTGTAAAAAACTTTTTAACTTGTTGCTTAACAAGATAAAATGTATTAAAATGATTTCCCTACAATTTTATGTCATTGAAATAGATCAGCACAACGTCAAATGTATTTATACATGTATTTGTATCATAATTCATTAATTTATTTATTTGGGGGGGGGGTATAAGATGTTGACAGAATTAAATGGGGGGGGCATTAAAAGTTTGACAGTTGTTGACAGGGGGGGGTCAAAAAATTGCGTAATAATGGTTGACTAAACCAATGAACAACCCCTAAGATGTGGGGGGGGGTATAAGAGGTCTAAAGAATTAAATGGGGGAGGGGTCATTGAAAGTTGGACAGTTGTTGACAGGGAGGGGGAGGATAAAAAATTGCGTAATAATTGTTGACTAAACTAATGAACAACCCCTAAGATGTATTGATTACGAGATTTTGCTGAAGAAATATTGTTCTGCAAATCATTAGAAAGCACTACTACTGCCAAAGATAATTATAATGAGCTAAAAAATTATGTATATATATCATAGGGGGCATATAAATTTTAGAAAGGCTCATGTGGGGCTTGGTGCAAAAACGTTTGGGAAACACTGATTTAGTGCATAGCTCCTAAAATAAAATTCAATTTTTTAGGGTGAGCTCTCTGCGTTTTCTTGTAACATTAAAAGTGACCAACACAGCTACACCTGCACTGGACAACAACAGGGATTCTACCTTCCGGCATTGCATCCTGGACCCGGAGACTCTAGCGCACCTGTTGACCGAATGTCCCTCACTAGTTCTCCCGGGGGAAGCCAGGGCGGTTGGAAGACCCGTTGTGAGGAAAATGTTGTATGGCTCAGCTCAACAGATGGAGTTGATAGCCAATTTACGAGCCGGGGTCATAAGAGAGTAATCTCAGACCTTCACCAGAATATGTGGGTTAGTTAGTTACACCTGCATAACCGTAAACATTATTCAAATTTAGGGCTGTCACGTAACGGGCCTGACTTATCACAAACTGTATTGACTTAGTAGTGGTCAGTACAGGACCCTCCTCTCTGTGATTTATATTGTTGGTGTCTCGGAGTTGGGACAGACAAAAACACAACGTAGACTTGAAATAAAAACTAAACAACTCAAACTCCATGTGTCAAAATGATAAAAGAGAATGTATTTATTACTAAATTATAAAAAGCTCTCCTATAGTCCTCACTGATTGTCAACTATCTACGACTGTCTTTAAACTGTTCAACTGTATCCTTTCAACTATTCCTATGTCAATAAGTCAAGTGTCATCTCCTTATCTCTCACAACTGTTACCTCTCACCTGCTATATCTGCATCCTGAGTGTCCCCAACCCTCTAGCTTATATCTAGCCCTCACGATACGACCAACTACCCAACTCTAGAATCCCACGGTACTGGTTTGTTACATCACTGCAGACTACATTCTCCCGACCAGATCCCTTACCCTGGACGCCTATTCCATGTCTATACCCACTTATCAACACCTATAAAGTGTGGCTTTCTCTATCACGATACTCAATTAAACTAACACAAGCCAGGGTCTGCATGGACATTCCACATTGACCAGCTAACTGCGAAAGTCATTACACTCAATCATTCGTGATACCCATACTGTCCATTAGTAATGTACCCTCGACCGGCTTGGTTCCCAGGCTATGCCTTCCCTGCCCTCACATGCCGGCTTGGTTCCCAGGCTATGCCTTCCCTGCCCTCACATGCCGGCTTGGTTCCCAGGCTATGCCTTCCCTGCCCTCACATGCCGGCTTGGTTCCCAGGCTATGCCTTCCCTGCCCTCACATGCTGGCTTGGTTTCCAGGCTATGCTTTCCCTGCCCTTACATGCCGGCTTGGTTCCCAGGCTATGCCTTCCCTGCCCTCACATGCCGGCTTGGTTCCCAGGCTATGCCTTCCCTGCCCTCACATGCCGGCTTTGTTCCCAGGCTATGCCTTCCCTGCCCTCACATGACGGCTTGGTTCCCAGGCTATGCTTTCCCTGCCCTCACTTAAACCACCTTAAATTCCCAAAACAACTCCTCCCTCACCTATTGTAATTGTCCGGGACGTGCGACTATTGTTCCTCGTACAGTCCTTGTCATTTGTGACCAGGGAGAAATGGAAGAAAGGGTTGATATGATAAGAATGTTCACATTTTTTCCCTTTTTAATTGTCGTCCGATAACCGTCTAAAAATTTATATAATATTTGTTTAAAAGACATTTTGCAGTTTTCTTTAAGAGCGAAGATGGCTTAGCATTTCACAAGTTTGGCTGACTGATAGACTCTTACCCATTGAACCAAGAACCGGTGCCAGATTTGTTAATTATTGCTCTGTTTTAAAAAAACAAAACATTTACCTTTAATTATGTAATAAAACATTTTTTTATCTTTAAAAGTCTATGCGACTGAAATTGAAGAAATAATTCAATATAATAATAGTAATTACTAGTTTTGTTCTGTTTTCAAGGCTGTTTAAACATTTTATAAAACGGGTATGACGTCTCTCATTATTATGACCACACGATATGACGACTCCCATATATGACCAGCCGGTATGACGTCTACTATCATTATGATAATCCGGTATGATATCTCACATCATTATGACCAGCCGGTATGACGTCTACCATCATTATGACCACCCGGTATGACGTCTACCATCATAATGACTAAAAATTATGACGTCTCTCATCATTATTATAACTCAAAATGACGTCTACATCATTACGACCACACGGTATGACGTCTCCCATCATTATGACCAGCCGGTGATACTGGCCTGTTTTATTCCATTCCTGGCCTGTTGAATATCATTCCTGGCCTGTTTTATACTTTTCCTGCCATGTTGTATACCAGTCCTGGCATGTTTTATACCTTTCCTGCCATTTTGTATACCATTCCGGGCAAGTTGTATACCATTCCGGCAAGTTGTATGCCATTCCGGCCATGTTGTATATCAATTCCGGAAAGTAGTATACACATTTTCCAAATTTAATATAAACTATTTCAATATGAGTTACATCAATGCATTTTAAGATTATGATTTCTTTATTTAAAATGTACCCAATCGTTTGCCCCTCTCCTGAAATACGTGTACGGAAAATATACACATAAACAAAACAAAAAAACACGTAGGGTAAGGATATTTAAAAAAGAATCAGTAAACCAATTTAAACATCTTTGGTGTGTAGCAATATGTTGCATCAAAATAACCAATCGTTTGCCTTGTTCACGAATTTGGAAGACAAATAACTTGTTTTTAAAAAAAAATTATAATAAATCTACATTTACTTAGAAATTGACCACTCTAACATCATTGGGTTTTTTAGATTATGTTATCTCCGTAAACACATGCGTAATGATTTGATGGGGACTGATTTCATATCATGAAGTGATGTTATAGTGTGGTGCCATGTGATGTAATGATGTGACATATTTAATTCATTTTGGGGTTGAGCTCTTGCCAAAAACATAGCCTCAAACACTTTTTTTATGTAGATACATGACATATTTGAGTAGAGCTCTTGCCAAAAACATAGCCTCTAACCCTTTTTATGTAGATACATGACATATTTGAGTAGAGCTCGTGCCAAAAACATAGCCTCTAACCCTTTTTTATGTAGATACACGACATATTTGAGTAGAGCTCGTGCCAAAAACATAGCCTCTAACCCTTTTTTATGTAGATACATGACATATTTGAGTAGAGCTCGTGCCAAAAACAAAGCCTCAAACCCTTTTTTATGTAGATACACGACATATTTGAGTAGAGCTCTTGCCAAATACATACCCCTAGCAAACTTTTTATGTATGTACATGACATATTTATGGATGGCCACTACAAAATTAAGCGTGTGATTAAAATGCTAAATTTATGATTTAATTATGTTTATCATCGTAACCAATTTTTAAAATTTCAAAGTGCGTACCATCACAAAGTGCGTACCATCAGAAAGTGCGTACATCACAAAAAAAATGCAACAACAACAGAAACGCTGATTATTATTATTTAAAAAAACAACACAACACAACACAACAGCTAAATGTATTCCATGGAAAATAAAAGGTTTATTTTTGTCAAAAATAATGGATATAGATTGGCATAATAAAATTCACGACTGTAAGCGTCAGTTCCCACAATCAAAATTTCTTTCATGCATTTGATGCGATTATCATATGAAGCCTTGTCACAACTTTCAAATTACTATTTGAGCAAATTCCCATTTTTGTACAAAAAAAAAAAAAAAAAAAAAAAAAAAAAAAAAAAAAAAAAAAAAAAAAAAAAAAAAAAAAAAAAAAACAAAAAAAAAAAAAAAATAAATTCCCATTTTTTAAAAAAAAAAAAAAAAAAAAAAAAAAAAGAATTAAAAAAAAGAAAGAAAGAAAACCACAGACAAAATAGTGCGTTCATACTCAAATTTGACGTGGAATTTGCAGCTAATTGATCGTGAGATCTGACACAAAGCCCAACTGGTGCAGGAGGTCTGTACGTCAAAAAGATTCTATACAGTTAGAAGGATTTTCATAGAGGTAAGATGTTTGTGAATTCATTTATAGAGAAAGATTTTTTTCCCATACATTCCTAGTGAGAGATATTCGGAATCAGTTTATAGAGTAATACGTTTGTGACTTTATTTCTAGAGTAAGAAGTTTAAATTTATTTCTAAAGTAAGAGAGAGGATGTCGATAGTGTATGTCGAGGGTTAGTCTAAGGAGGTGCATAGTTCTGATAAGACATATTAGTGGTCACCTTGACATGTCTGTCTAGGAGTTTCGTCAATGTTTAGTCATCGTCTGTCAAAGTCCAAGGCACGTCCAGACGTTGCTACCTGGCGACACAGGCAGCAGTTTGGTGGGGTAAAGGGGAGGCATGACGTCACCACCTGTCAATGGAAACAAACAAAAATCATTTCAGTGAAATTATATCAAAATTCTTTATTTGACTAAACTTCCCCTTATGTAAGTATTCCACGGTCTATTGCACCTGTCTACTTTTTTGTCATACAGTCAAATTCAAAATTTCTTTCACTCGTTCATTATTTAAGAAACTAGGACATTATCCAAAATCAATCTTGTTCTTAGTTCATTGTTTGAGACGCCGAACCCACCTAAAAATCTCTTCCTGACCACATGTGTATGCATCCAATAGGTATGCCTACCTTGACATGTGTGTGTGTATCCAATAGGTAGGCCCATCTTGACATCGGTGTCTGTATCCAATACATAGGCGCACCTTGACATATGTGTGTGTATCCAATAGGTAGGCCCACTTTGACATGGTGTGTGTGTATCCAATAGGTAGGCCTACCTTGACATGTCTGTGTGTGCATCCAATTGGTAGACCTACCTTGACATGCGCGTGTATCCAATAGGTAGACCTACCTTAACATGTGCAGACGTATCCGATAGGTATGCCTACCTTGACATGGCATATGTTTATACAAAAGGTAGGCCTACCTTGACATGGTGTGCAGGTGATGTAGATCGTGACTGAACACAACAATGTTACTACACTGATTATGTCTACAAATCATGATGACAAACCTGTTTTGTTCCAGACAGCTGCTGTTCAGTTCCGAGTACTTGAATTGTTTGTCAGTTGCTTGTGTTTACGGCAGTGGCTTTCGTTGCCTTGTTTTAAGTGCTGGTGGATAATTTTTCGGTGTTAATCGGCAATGATTCTCAGTCTGGCATGCTGGGATGAAAATCAAATTAAGGATTATTAACAATAACGGTACGGCTCTGTTCAAATTTGTTCAAGTAATTGACCTTAAAACTATAAATGAACTTATCAATGAAGCCTGATTGTTTACTCATACGAAATAAATGTAGTTTAAATTGTGTTTCTTCGCAAATGTCAAATGCATGATTTTTAAAGTCTAGACACGGAAGAAAGCTAAAAATTTTATTAAAATTTTAGAGTTAAAATATTTTATTTATTAAAAAAAAACACACAGTATATCAGCAAAGATTTCATTTCAATGATCTGGTAGCTCTTCAAGTTGCATACAATTTTTTCACTAGATTTGCCTTGTATTTTTACGAAAATTATTGCCAATTTGTTAAACCCCTTTGACATTTAAATGTTGACATACGCAAATATAATGTGATTTTAAGAGGAATTCCCTAATTCTGGGATGAACTTGATCAAGAAGAAACATTTTGACAGTCTCTGCAATGTAACAAGCTCCACTCATGTCAAGTCTAGGAATTGTTGGCAAAGCCTGCAATGTAGTGACATAACATTCTAGTCTCTGACGACCTAAATGCTTCAATGATCGGTCTATGTCATTAATGAATAGTTAACTCCAGACCCACGATCCACGTGATCTTACCAGCTGACAACTTTATGGAGAAAACTGCAACAAATTTCCCTCTGAAGATCTAACAGGCTGTTTAGTTGCAGTTGAATCTGTTTCCCTGATGTCCAATAAACGTATGAATAGCAAAAGATGTGCTGCTTTGTTTTCCGACCGGCAGATCAATAAAAGAATATAGACTAAATAATGTTGAAGGATCTGAAAGATTCCAGTTTGAAGAAAGCACAGGTCCGCCAGCGGACTGTAGTGGGCGTGGTTTGGTGGAGAGAAAGAAGGCACGAAGATTCAATGAGATGGGATGGGACTTTTATACCAGCAACTCCAGGACGTCACGTGATACATGGGGCATATCTCATATGAGGTAGGGGTAGAGAGTAGGGGACCTTGATCAGATATTATGTAACAGTTCGGGGTGACATAATGCGCATGCAAAATTTAATTAGACTATTAATAGCGGAAAGTGTGTGGTTCAAATAGACAGCGAGCCATGCTCTGCATACCAGGGACACAAAATAAATAATGTTATTTTTTGCTTTTTTTTTTCTTCAAGGAAGAATTTGAACCAATCAGGGAGGAAATAATTTGAAAATAGTTTGTTTGATTTAGCCACACTGTGGCTCTTGGTACATTTTTTAATTCATCTTAATATAAAAAAAACAAAAAAACTTTTCTGTCCTAATCTTATCTCGTAACAGAATGTTCCAATATTTTCTAATGAAGCAACAAGAATATAATACTTGATAGGAGTTCCGTCATCCTTAATATATATCATAATAGAATATGTTGTATGATAGGTCTATTGAGTACATCTCTCAGATTGGTATAGGCCTACATTGTATCAACATTGTATCAACATTGTATCAACATTGTATCAACATTGTATCAACATTGTATCAACATTGTATCAACATTGTATCAACATTGTATCAACATTGTATCAACATTGTATCAACATTGTATCAGTACCGAGGGATAGCATGCACCTGTTTCAAGGCCGGACAATGACCCATCTATATTTCAAAAATAAATTGTATATGCTTTTGGAATTATGTATGTATAATATGTATATATAACGATTATAAACTAAATTGGCCGCCCCCCACCCCAATGAGGCTGGCTCCGGGATCCGCTGCCCCTCCACCCTCTTCACACGGCACCCTGAATGTATTTGTGTTCTATTATCTTTTCTTTTTTTTACAAAAATTAAACTCGTATTATATGTTGGAAAAATCGTAAAACAAAACAATTATTTTACCTCAAGAAAAATGTCTTAACAATTGTTGACGTCAATAACGGTCTTGGGTGTTTAAAAAAAAGAAGAAATGTTATTACTCTATAAAAAATACACACCCACTATACTTTTTGCAAAGTAAAAACTAAAATATGCTTTCATTTTTTTAAAGAGAATCTTAAATCATCTCTGTTCACGCCCATGAAATATAAAAGAAAAAATGTACGGCTCTATTTTTAAGATTACATTTTCACATGCGCCAAAGTATCGTGTTTTCACATTTTATTTGATGTGTGGATTGACTTGTTTAAATGCATTTGTCAACTGGTCAACCTATGTTTATTTGTAAAACGAGAATGTAACACTTCTTTTTCTTCACTGTAATGCCATTGGCTTTAAAAATATTGTATTCCACGTAACAATGTACACACCATATGCCTCCTTTTTCTTATGTTAGTTCACATTTTGAAGTTGTTCAGCCGGTTTCAGAACAAGAGGCCAAAAGTGTTATTTTAAAATCTAAACCTACATCATGTTCTTTGGACCCCATCCCTACCCCACTGTTGGTTGAGTCGTTAGATCATGTGCTCCCAACGATAACCCACATAGTCAATGAAAACTTGTTTTCTGACACTTTTCCCCCTATTTGTAAGTCAGCTGTCATCAAACCATTGCTTAAGAAGCCTGGTCTGGATGAAAATAATAAGAAAAAACTATAGACCTGTATCTAACTTATCATTTTTATCTAAAGTCATTGAGAAACGTGTACTAAAACAACTTTTTGCTTACTTAAACGACCACTCTCTTCTCAGTCCTACTCCGTCGGCCTATAAACCTTTCCATAGCACTGAGGCGGCTCTCCTGAGAGTCACCAATGACCTTTTGCTGGCACTGGACAGTGGTGATATCTCCATCCTGATCCCCTTAGACCTCAGTGCGGCCTTTGACACTGTTGACTATAAAATCCTTTATAAAACCCTTGAAAATTACTTTGGAATTTCTGGATCAATTTTGGCTTAGGTCCTACCTCTCTGATAGAACGCAGGCGGTCGCTGTCGATGGCTGTCTCCCCGGCAGTGCTGACTTGGTGTACGGAGTACCACAGGGTCCGATTTAGGCCCAGTTCTATTCACAATGTATACCAGACCACTGTTCCTCTTGCTCGGGAGGCATGCTGTGGAGAGCCAGCCATTTACAGATGACATGCAGCTATACAAGCATATCCATCCCTCTCTTGTCGAGTCTGCTATCCGGACTTTGTGGGAGAGCATTGATAATACCAAGACATGGAGGACACTCAGCAACTGAAGCTTAACGATGACAAAACGGAAGCACTCCTTATTCACGATCCCAAATCATCCTCTAACTCAGCTCTCCCCACTTCATTTCATGGAGGTCACTCTGATATACAGTTTACCTTCTCCGCTAGGAATCTTGGTTATATTCTGTCTAACAACGTGTCTCTCGATGATCACATCTCTCATATTTGTCGCTCTGCATACGCCGATATTCGTCAGATAAGCTCCATCCGCCAGTAACCTTAAAGTTAGTGCAACAAAAACCCTAGTCTGTGCTCTTGTTCTCTCTCGCCTTGACTATTGTAATTCTCTTCTACCAGGTTCACCAAAAGACTACTTAGAAAAATTACAAAAGTTTCAAAACTCAGCCGCTAGGCAAATTCTAAAGGCAAGAAAACGTGATCACGTCACACCACTACTTCATTCACTTCATTGGCTCCCTGTACAAGCACGGATTGACTACAACCTCTCTGTTCTCTGCCATAAATTTGTTCGCTAATTCCTCCCTTTCCTATCTAACCAAACTTCTCTCTGTCTATTCACCCCTTCGACAGCTTCGCTCCTCCGCAGACGCGCATATTCTTTCTGTCTCCCAAGACTCGCACAAAAACATACGGTGAACGATCGTTCTCTTTCTGTGCACCCAAACAATGGAATTCTCTTCCATTACACATCAGCAATATACCGAACATCAAATCCTTCAAAACTGCACTCAAAACACATCTCTTTAATCTCTACTATCCAGACTGATTCCCACCTCTGAACGAGAAAAACGATGGTACTGAGTGTCGTCCATGGCTTGAGATGTAAATAATTTTAAATAATACATTTTTTGTTGGTTTTATTTAATTAATGTATTTCAATTAATTTTTAACGTTTTTTTTAATTATATTTGTTAAATTGCATGTACAGCGTGGTGAGAGCCTAGCCCTAGGCTGGATGTACAACGTGGTGAGAGCGTAGCCCTAGGCTGGATGTACAACGTGGTGAGAGCGTAGCCCTAGGCTGGATGTACAGCGTGGTGAGAGCCTAGCCCTAGGCTGGATGTACAACGTGGTGAGAGCCTAGCCCTAGGCTGGATGTACAACATGGTGAGAGCGTAGCCCTAGGCTGGATGTACAACGTGGTGAGAGCCTAGCCCTAGGCTGGATGTACAACGTGGTGAGAGCGTAGCCCTAGGCTGGATGTACAACGTGGAGAGAGCGTAGCCCTAGGCTGGATGTACAACGTGGACAGAGCCTAGCCCTATTAGGCTGGATGTACAACGTGGTGAGAGCGTAGCCCTAGGCTGGATGTACAACGTGGTGAGAGCCTAGCCCTAGGCTGGATGTACAACGTGGTGAGAGCGTAGCCCTAGGCTGGATGTACAACGTGGTGAGAGCCTAGCCCTAGGCTGGATGTACAACGTGGTGAGAGCGTAGCCCTAGGCTGGATGTACAACGTGGTCAGAGCGTAGCCCTAGGCTGGATGTACAACGTGGTGAGAGCCTAGCCCTAGGCTGGATGTACAACGTGGTGAGAGCCTAGCCCTAGGCTGGATGTACAACGTGGTCAGAGCGTAGCCCTAGGCTGGATGTACAACGTGGTGAGAGCCTAGCCCTAGGCTGGATGTACAACGTGGTGAGAGCCTAGCCCTAGGCTGGATGTACAGCGTGGTGAGAGCGTAGCCCTAGGCTGGGGTACCACGCTATATAAAACCACGTATAACAATAATAATAATAAAATAATGTCCTACCCCCGATATATGTACCCAATAAAGTTCATTATTTATCACATTGATTCCTTTTATTCAGAGGCGTATCGTGTGCTGCCTGGGGCAAAGGGAAGGTTTCGAATCCCCTTCCCACACATTTTTAAATAAAACTTAATAAAATTGTCCACGGGATTGTAGCCCCTTACGTAGGCAAACAGACATTTCATGCACATATCTGAACTTAATTAAAAATCTAAAATCCCAGATTCCTTTTACCTCACATTGTTTTAGATTTTCTGTTTGAAAATAAAATTACAGGCATAATTCCGTATATTGAAATAGTATGGCTATTCATCTTAACATTAAAGTTCAAATATGTGACACATTTGGTTTTGGGGATATTGATATCAAAATGAACCAGTTGCAACTTCAGATGGTTTGTCCTTATTTGGTTGAATGATAGGGGAGTTAGTCAGTACTATTTGCCTGTGAAGTTTCCTTGCACTCATTGACATTAAACGGCATTTCTTTTTAAAATTATTCTGAACGTGAAGTGTTTATTACTCTATAAATTTGATCCAAGTACATTTATTTGGAATGAGGAATAGAGTAAAACTTATTAAATCTTAAAAATATAAAGCTGAAATTTGCTGTGTTTTATGAACAATTTAAAAAGAAATCAATGATATTTATTAAGTTTACTTTTAAAAGAGGTATAATACTATACTATACATGATACATCTTGCCACATCGGCTCACACGCGGTTATTCAATCAAAGAAACTTAAAGCTCTTTATTTGCAAGTTTAAATTTTGTTCTTTTGACATTAATCTAATTTTTATATATTTGAGTTCAATCGCAAATTCTACTTCTTATATTGTTTGAAATCATTTACATAAATGTATTTTAATTAAATTTCACAATATTAACAACTCACTCCAAAAACAACAGATGCTGGGCTTTTCCGCTAAATGTGATTATGACGGAGTAATTCTTAGATCATCGTTTATCTAAAATAAAAAGAAATACAATTCCTGATACTTGCGCTGAAGCGCCTTTGGTGCGTTTTTATTTTCTGAAAAATAGATCATAGTTCAATCTAATGCAAGAAATGTGCGGTGTCAAAGTGAGTGGGACAGTAGAACACTTTTAATTTAGGGAGCGTGGAAAAAAATGAACGATGGCATACTTAGGATGGTTAGCTCTATCTGGGATTGGGATATTTAGGATTGGTTAGCTCTATTTGGGATTGGGATACCTAGGATGGTTAGCTCTATTGTGAATTGGGATATTTACGATGGTGAGCTCTATGTGGGGTTGGGATATTTAGGATGGTTAGCTCTATGTAGGATTGGAATATTTAGGATGGTGAGCTCTATGTAGGATTGGAATATTTAGGATGGTGAGCTCTATGTAGGATTGGAATATTTAGGATGGTGAGCTCTATGTAGGATTGGAATATTTAGGATGGTGAGCTCTATGTAGGATTGGAATATTTAGGATGGTGAGCTCTATGTAGGATTGGAATATTTAGGATGGTGAGCTCTATGTAGGATTGGAATATTTAGGATGGTGAGCTCTATGTAGGATTGGAATATTTAGGATGGTGAGCTCTATGTAGGATTGGAATATTTAGGATGGTGAGCTCTATGTAGGATTGGAATATTTAGGATGGTGAGCTCTATGTAGGATTGGAATATTTAGGATGGTGAGCTCTATGTAGGATTGGAATATTTAGGATGGTGAGCTCTATTTGGGATTGGAATACCTAGGATGGTTAGCTCTATTGTGAATTGGGATATTTACGATGGTGAGCTCTATGTGGGGTTGGGATATTTAGGATGGTTAGCTCTATGTAGGATTGGAATATTTAGGATGGTGAGCTCTATGTATACCTAGGATGGTTAGCTCTATTGTGAATTGGGATATTTACGATGGTGAGCTCTATGTGGGGTTGGGATATTTAGGATGGTTAGCTCTATGTAGGATTGGAATATTTAGGATGGTGAGCTCTATGTAGGATTGGAATATTTAGGATGGTGAGCTCTATGTAGGATTGGAATATTTAGGATGGTGAGCTCTATGTAGGATTGGAATATTTAGGATGGTGAGCTCTATGTAGGATTGGAATATTTAGGATGGTGAGCTCTATGTAGGATTGGAATATTTAGGATGGTGAGCTCTATGTAGGATTGGAATATTTAGGATGGTGAGCTCTATGTAGGATTGGAATATTTAGGATGGTGAGCTCTATGTAGGATTGGAATATTTAGGATGGTGAGCTCTATGTAGGATTGGAATATTTAGGATGGTGAGCTCTATGTAGGATTGGAATATTTAGGATGGTGAGCTCTATGTAGGATTGGAATATTTAGGATGGTGAGCTCTATTTGGGATTCATTTAAAGTGCGTTACTTGAGTGCATTTTTTGTCAAGTGACTTTAGCAGACGGGTATGTCCACACATTGCCACCGCCATTGTTTAGTATACAAGACTAAAGCTTGTGTCACCATGTAACGCTCGGTTCAATACAGCACCCTGTGAAATGTTCTTTCATGCACCCAACAACCTGTAAAGTTGTGTTCAATATAAAATTACTCGTTCTAAATTGGATTTTGAAATACACTCATAGGAATTTTTAATATAATATATTTTAAATGAAGATCGAATCAATTTATTAATATTGGAAACACATGTGATGTAATAGTTAAACATATTTTAAACGTTTTAGTCCAATATGAGAGTTAAGATATTATTAGAAAAGGGAGATTGGAATTCTTTTTGTAATTAACTATCACTTGTAATCTATCATTCTATGTGTTACTATCTTTAATGTGTAAGCAAATTTTTTGGTAAGGCCAGAATATCTTTATTTTTTTCGCACCCACCCCAACCAAAAAAAAATATTTTTTTTTTTAAATTATTAAAATTGTGAAAATAAATTTCTAAAATGTTAATGGTTCAAACAACTCAAAAAAAAAAAAGAAATATTGTCATACACTCAAATAAAAAAATGCAGAAATAAGAATTTAATTAAAATTAATAAATGCTAACACACATTATTTTTTCAAAATTGCGTGACAATTGGTAGATAAAAAAAACTAAAACTAAACTTATACATCCGTTTGTGTTACATATTTATCTTCGGAAGGTATTTTAATTTAAAATTAATAACATTTTTTTTTTAAATATACGGAAATATTCGTAAAACTAATGTTTTTTTAAAGAAGGTCTTTACATTGCGTGGTTATGGGGGTGTGGGGGCGGCATTTTAGAATGTTAATATAATTTGAGACTACAAAAAAAAATTTCGGTGGCATGCACAGGGAGTCACCATCTCAGGGGTCACCACCACGGGGATGCTTTTAGTTATGGTCGTTACAAGAGTTTAACATTTTGGTTGGGGGGGGGGATGCTATTTTTGGATTTTCCCCCAGGCCTTCACCAGATAGGCAACATAATGCGTGGCGTATTTTATAACTGTAGAGATATCTAGAAGGCCACGTATGTCACACTCTCAAAATGGTAAATGGATAATTTTAAGACTAATGATAAAACGTATTTAATGCCCGTCAGAAAACCCGTTTCATGAAGACGAAATACGTTGTGAAAATTTGTTTGGTTTAACAATAAATATTTAATATATACATTTCCGTAGCATTGGCCCATTTATATACATAACCATATTCTTTAAATAACCTAAAAATTGTTCTGAGATTCGATATAAGAAAATCCGTGTTTTACAATTATCGGGCACAAGGCAAACAGTGGGGTCAATTTTTGATGAAGCTACCATTATATCAATGTGCACAAGGCAAACAGTGGGGTCAATTTTTGATGAAGCTACCATTATATCAATGTGGACAAGGCAAACAGTGGGGTCAATTTTTGATGAAGCTACCATTATATCAATGTGCACAAGGCAAACAGTGGGGTCAATTTTTGATGAAGCTACCATTATATCAATGTGCTTTATTTAATTTTCAGGGTATTTTTTTTTTTTTTTTACAATTCTTAGAATATCTGCCTACTTGCGGTTCAAGCGTGTAAAATGTTGGGGTATGGCTAAATTATATAGAAGATTAAACATTTTTTCAAAGTCCAATGAGGCCAGAAATGTTCCTGTCTTAATAGAGATAATAAAATATGGCTACGTCTTTTTCTCAAAAATACATTTCAGTGGCCTAGAGAACTGTCTTGATCTTTTTTTTTTTTACATATGTAAATAATATATTTTAAATTTTGAGAATTCAAAATAGAATTTAAAAAGTGTGCAATATGCCTTTCAATATAACCCTGGTAACTCCGGGTAATATCGTCAAGTAGTATAAGAATATAACCTGTATGATTTCTGTCGCAATTACAAATGTACGAATAAAATATTTGTATGGTATCTCTATCCCTTACATATATTATATTATAATATGTCGTTACATTTTTTACCACGTATTAAGAACATAATAATTTCATATGTTGTAAGAAATCTATTCCCATAACAAATAAAAGAATGTACTATTTAGTGAGATGATTAACCCTTTACAGCTTTAAGAATGTAAAGACGTCTCCTCATATTAAAATTCTTCCAACTTGTTCGTCACGTGACATCCTGTTGGCATCTAAACAAAGCCACTGCAGGTACACGGCAGGTACATCGCAGGTGTATCACCGGTCACTTCGACCTAATTAGAGGCCGTTGTTGACATATCCAAACACATATTTCAATTAAGACTTGGAAGCAGGTGCACATGACCCCGCGTTGAGCTATCAGTACTTTGTTGTCCCTTATCACTAAGACATTGACCAATGACATAGTATTGAGGACTTTAGTGCAGGCCTGGGAGACCGAATTTTGGGGGAAATATTTCGTGTCTTTTAAATATTTGGAGAATTTTTTTCAAATCTGACGTTTTTTAAATCATTCGATATGTGAAAGGGAGATAATTGTAGCAACGCTTGTTGTAAGAGTGATTGTTATAAAAGTGACCGTTGTAAGATTAATTGTTATAGTGATTGTTGTAAGGGTGATTGTTGTAAGGGTGATTGTTGTAAGACTGATTGTTGTAAGGGTGATTGTTGTAAGGGTGATTGTTGTAAGACTGATTGTTGTAAGGGTGATTGTTGTAAGGGTGATTGTTGTAAGACTGATTGTTGTAAGACTGATTGTTGTAAGACTGATTGTTGTAAGACTGATTGTTGTAAGGGTGATTGTTGTAAGGGTGATTGTTGTAAGACTGATTGTTGTAAGACTGATTGTTGTAAGACTGATTGTTGTAAGACTGATTGTTGTAAGACTGATTGTTGTAAGACTGATTGTTGTAAGACTGATTGTTGTAAGACTGATTGTTGTAAGGGTGATTGTTGTAAGGGTGATTGTTGTAAGACTGATTGTTGTAAGTCTGATTGTTGTAAGACTGATTGTTGTAAGGGTGATTGTTTTAAGGGTGATTGTTGTAAGACTGATTGTTGTAAGACTGATTGTTGTAAGACTGATTGTTGTAAGGGTGATTGTTGTAAGACTGATTGTTGTAAGACTGATTGTTGTAAGACTGATTGTTGTAAGACTGATTGTTGTAAGACTGATTTTTGTAAGACTGATTGTTGTAAGACTGATTGTTGTAAGGGTGATTGTTGTAAGGGTGATTGTTGTAAGACTGATTGTTGTAAGGGTGATTGTTGTAAGACTGATTGTTGTAAGACTGATTGTTGTAAGACTGATTGTTGTAAGACTGATTGTTGTAAGACTGATTGTTGTAAGACTGATTGTTGTAAGGGTGATTGTTGTAAGACTGATTGTTGTAAGACTGATTGTTGTAAGACTGATTGTTGTAAGACTGATTGTTGTAAGCGCTAGTAACCGTCTCCTGGGCAACAGCAAGAATTTCACCCTCCCTACCGACATTGCACCAGAGCAACTCCCTGACGCCTTTGCGGACTTTTTCATCACCAGGGTGCAAATGATCAGGGAGGAGCTAGACAGCGCGACCCCAACACCTTCCTCACCGTTCTCGGAGGACGTTAGTCAGACAGAATCATTTGATAGTTTTCTGCCTGTGACTGAGGATGAGGTGAGGCGAGTCATCATCAGGTCTGCTCCCAAGTCTTGTGCCCTCGATCCTATCCCCGTCCCACTGCTTGTAGAATGCCTTGACGTCCTCCTCCCAGCACTCACCTCCATCATAAATTCTTCGATTCTCTCTGGCATATTCCCTCCCATTTTTAAACGGTCGATTGTCCTGCCCCTCCTAAAGAAACCCTCACTTGATCCAAACACACTCAAGAATTACCGCCCCGTCAGCAACCTCTCCTTTCTCTCAAAAATCATAGAAAAACTCATACTCTCTCAGCTCTCTGGCTATCTTCATTCTCGCAATCTCTATCCTTCCTCTCAGTCCGCCTACCGACTTGGTCATAGCACAGAAACAGCACTGGTCCGAGTCATGAGTGACCTCCTGCGCGCGATGGACGATGGCAAACTCTCTATTCTCACTCTGTTAGATCTCTCTGCTGCATTTGATACCATTGACCACCAGATTCTTCTTGACCGCCTTCATCTTTCTTTCGGACTTACTGGCTCAGCTTTAAACTGGTTTCAATCATATCTTTCTGACAGAACTCAAACAGTCTCTATTTCCAACCGCTCTTCCAAACCTTCAGCCCTGTCTATTGGAGTTCCTCAAGGATCGGTCCTTGGGCCGGTCCTTTTCATCCTCTACACTAAACCTCTATCATCTCTCATTAGCCACCACTCAGTTTCCAGTCAATCCTTTGCTGATGACACTCAAATCAGTGACTCTTGCTTTCCTGATCAACTTGATGCCACAATCCTTCGCATACAGGAGTGCGTGGACGATGTAAAGCGTTGGATGACTTGCAACAAACTGAAGCTAAATGATGATAAAACGGAAATCCTTCTCATCCACTCTCAAAACAAACCTCTCCCTCCATTCGCTCCTTCTTCTATATCTATTGGCAACTCTGACATCACACTCTCTCCCTCTGCCAGAAACCTTGGAGTCACGCTTACGGACACCCTCTCCATGGACAAACATGTCACGAATATATGCAGATCAGCATATAACGAAATTAGAAAAATCAGCACCATTAGACACCTCCTCTCCTTTGATGCCACAAAAACTCTCGTCTCTTCACTCATTCTTTCAAAATTTGACTACTGTAACATTCTTCTCTCAGGCATTCCTCAACACCACATAGAAAAACTTCAGAAGGCACAGAACTCAGCATGCAGACTCATTTTTAAATTAAAGAAACATGACCACATTCAACCACACATGCGGCAACTCCACTGGCTTCCAATATCCTCTCGCATCAAATACAAGTCTTCCAATCTTTGCTTCAACTCGTTCACTGACCCTCACTTTCCTGTCTATCTCTCTGAACTGTTGCTTCCTTACATCCCCACAAGACAACTACGTTCTTCCATTGACAGTAGAACCCTCTCAATCCCAAGAACTAAAACTAAGACCATCGGTGAACGCTCCTTCTGCTTCCATGGGCCCACGTTCTGGAACCAGCTCCCCTTCCATATACGTCATAGTGAAACCTCGTCCATTTTCAAAAAGTCCCTTAAAACTCATCTGTTTAGGTCCGCCTATGACCTGTGATGCACCCTCCTTGCCCTACCTAATTTTCTGTTTCGGTTTAATCCTGAAGTGTCAAAGTGTCCTCTTTTTATAGCCATTTTCATTGTTTCTATAGAATAGTAGTTACTATCCTAGTGTCTCATTTGTATTTACTTAGTTTACATGTTTTAATAATTGTAAAGCGCTTAGAGCTTTATGATAAGCGCTATATAAAAATGCCTAAATAAATAAATAAATAAATAAAGACTGATTGTTGTAAGACTGATTGTTGTAAGACTGATTGTTGTAAGACTGATTGTTGTAAGACTGATTGTTGTAAGACTGATTGTTGTAAGACTGATTGTCGTAAGACTGATTGTTGTAAGGGTGATTGTTGTAAGTGTTACTGCTGTAAGAACTATAGAAAGATTGATTGTTGTAGAGGGATTGTTGTAAGAGCGATTGTGATAAGAGTAAATGGTGAAATGTGGTTCTTCTGAGGATGATTGTTACAAGATCGATTGTTGTAAGAGTGATGTTTTGAGAATCATTGTTTTAAGAGATATCAAAAGTCCCTAATTACACAAAAGCAGAATTGCAATGTGACTTTTCTTTTATAATTTTTTTTTTAAAATATGATATGTCACTAAAGTTATTTATATATTTTATATGAAATTAAAATTTATGTTAAAACGATTGGGACAAGAAATTTGTTAACATTGAGTGTTCAGCATTCCTGTCATGCTTCATATTGATCCTATCATGCTGCATACCATTACCGTCATGTTCTATATTTATCCTGTCATGCTTTATTCCCTTCCAGTCATGTTCTATAACTATCCTATCATGTTTTATACCATTCCTGTCATATTCTATACCATACTTGTCATGTTCTATACCATGCTTGTCATGTTCTATATCATTCCTGTCAAAGTCTATACCATTCCTTTCATGTTCTATATAATTCCTGTCAAGTTCTATATCATTCCTAGCAGGTTCTATATCATTCCTATCATTTCTATGTCATTCCTGTTATGTTCTATACCCTTCCTATCATGTTCTATTCCATGTACGTAATGTTCTATATCATTCATATCATGTCCTATGCCATTTGCGGAATGTTCTATACCATTCCTGTCATGTTGTTTACCATTCTTGTCATGTTCTATAACATTTTTTTAACATCGATCAGCAGATATCCATATGGAAAGATCGCCAAATTATGTTAGCGGGTTATGAATTGAACACAATTTGTTTGTTATTGCTCAAATTATGTATAGATGTATTATTATTGGTTTATTACTTTATTTATTTCTTCTTCTACTTCTTCTATATTTTGAAGGCCTTCGATCAATGAATCGATCATTCTGGCTCCATGTGTCAGAGCGGTTTGTGATGTAACTGTGCATTGTTTTCAAGGGGATACTTCACTGGTTTCAAGGGCTACTCAGCGATGGTATAATAAACTGGGGGTTGGAAGAAAGGAGGCAATAGACGCAAATCTGTCAGGTGTAGTCACCTCAACCGTTGCTTTTGGAAGCTTGTTCCAGTCCCTTATTGTCTTTGGCAGAAATGAGGAGCTCCTGTATGGTGTTATGCTGTTATAAGCCGGAACTGCCTGTCATGGCCTCGTGTTTGTCGTGGGGGGGGGGGAATGGACGAGTTTATGTTAAATGCTGGAGCAGTGGACCGGCCCATCTTGTACATCAGAGGTGGGCAAACTATGGCCCGCGAATCGCATGCGCCCCGGCAACTGATATTATGCGGCCCTCGAAGGGATTTAGAAATTTAAAAAAAAATTCCTTAGTTTTTCAGTTATTTTGTTGAATTTTACAGAATTTATCTACCGTTATGATTGTTTGAACATTTTTGATCAAATTTCTTTCTAATTTCCTTCACTTTTTTAAACAGTCCTAGACTTTTTTCATGTAATGCTAAAATGCGAATTTACCGATTTTAATATAGAGAAATGTTTATCGACATGTAAAAATTGGACATAATGTACATGCAGCCCCCGAATAGCTTGACATTTTTCAATCTGGCCCTACGCACAAAACGTTTGCCTACCCCTGTTGTATATCATGGAGAGCCTGGATTGTCGTCGTCGTTTCTCCAATGGTGACCAGCCTAGTGTTTCCAACATGCTGCCAACACTAGAGGTATTCCTGTAGCGGTTTAGGACAAAGCGTGCTGCTCTTCGCTGGACCGCCTCCAACCTGTCAATGCTCTTCTGGGTAAGTGGGTCCCAGACTGAAGATGCGTAGTGCAAAAGCGGCCGGACAAAGGCTCTAGAGGTTTTTTTCTTTCACGCTTGTGTTTCAGAACTTCAGATTTTGCCTTAGGCTCTTTTTTGCCCGATGCACACATTGTTAATTTTTCAACATATCTTGATTTAAAAAATAAAAAAAATATTAGGATAAAAAGAATGCGAAACCTGGTTTGAAAAAAATCAACAACCGGTTTGTAGTTTCCAAACTGAAACCGGAAATGCTTTCTTTATGTCAAACAATGACGTCATATTTATATCACTTATTTTTGGAAGCATGTTTATCGACCCGTGGAACTATCGATTGTACTCATAGCGAGATAAGTTACGTCGAGAATAACTTCATCAATAATTAGTTATTTACTTTTCGCATTTGAAATTATCAGAATAAACTGCGCTTCAGAAATTCTTGGGTATGCAATTTTTTCGGAAAAGTAAGAAAAAGATCATGTTTTGAATTTGTTTTTAAGAAAAAGAGAGCTAACCAGTAAAATTAAAATCCAACTCATTACAACGTGGTTATGTCCCATGTAATACGTTTGTCCTGGTTTAAATAGATTCGTAAGAGAAAAGGGATAATATGTGAGTACAGTTAGTTTATGGTACGCCATATGTGCGGAGAAGCTTCAAAGAAATGGCTGGGATTTTTAAAGTAATTAATATTTGTTAACGGACTGTATGTAGTCTCGGGTCTACAAACATATCACGTGACTTAATTTACACATGTTATTTTGACTTCGTGAGTATCTTTGACGTGACTGTACATTTGATGCTGTTGTTGGTGCTGCTGTCGTTTGAGATGCTTCTGTTCCTGTTGATGCTGTTCTTGTTGGGTGTGCTGATGTTGTTGGAGATGCCACTGTTGGTCATGTGCTGACTACGCTTGGATGCCCTGTAGAGCCGTGGGCGATGTTGCTGCTGTAGAGAATGTTTGGTGGTGAATGCCACAACCGAGTCCACATAGTCCAGACAGAGCGTGTCTGACCATGACCTTGGCGGAAACCCTTCTAGAAATCCACAATGACCTCCCTTTGTTGTCACGACCAACAGGAAGTTCGGATAACCTTGGAGAATATCATACGGAATGTCTGAGCATGCGCAGATGGGATCGTCCAGGCTGGTAATACAAAGGACGGGCACTTCAATAGCGTCCACATCCCGAATCGGATTGTTCATTTCCCAGAATTGCTCCAAATCGGAATATCCGTTAAGTGGACAGTACACAAGCCGGTGATGTTCTGAAAACGTCCAAGCAGACATGGCCTTGTCCAAGTCCAAGACTGGGGCCAGTGCCTTGGCGTGTTGACACAAGAGAGATTTCAGTCTGAGCAGTAGAACGAGGTCATAGAGGCTGGTCCCTCTCTGGGGGGCATCGTAGCGTGGGGATATACACACCCCAACCGTCAACATGTCAGAGGAACCAAATTCACCTGTCAATAAAATATATACTTTTTTAAATTCAAAACAAAAAATTTGAATGTTCATAAATATTTGTTCAAATCAAAATTTCATCATGGTGTCCTCATCAAAATGTGTCAAAAGTATTATGATGAAACCGACATCCATAAAAAAAAGCACAATTCATATATAATAGCTACCTACACATGACTTGAGCAGTCATTTACCGCAGTTACCGACATTAATATGACATGAGCCTATCTAGATACGACATGAGCAGCCACCTACCTACATAATAATATGACATGAGCAATAACCTACCTAGATATGTCATAACCAGTGACCTACCGAAATATGACATTAGCAGTGACCTACCTAAATATGAAATGAGCAATGACCTACCTAATTATGACATGAACAGAGACCTACCTACATATGACGTGAGCAGTGACCTACCTAAGTATGACCTGAGCAGTGCACATCCTGTCCCATAAGCCACTGCGGCAAGTGGTGACTTTGGCATGCGCAGGTTGATGTACCTTATGACCTGTCTCAGGTCAGTTGGATCAGCATAACTCTGGAGACAGATGTAACAACCCACACGTTACTACAAATGTAACAACCCACACGTTACTACAAATGTAACATCCCACAGAATGTAGCAACCCACATGTTACTAAAAATGTAACAACCCACATGTTACTAAAAATGTAACAACCCACATGTTACTACAAATGTAACAACCCACATGTTACTACACATGTAACAACCCACATGTTACTACACATGTAACAACCCACATGTTACTAAAATGTAACAACCCACACGTTACTACAAATGTAACAACCCACATGTTACTACAAATGTAACAACCCACATGTTACTAAAATGTAACAACCCACATGTTACTACAAATGTGACAACCCACATGTTACTACAAACGTAACAACCCACATGTTACTACAAATTTAACAACCCACATGTTACTACACATGTAACAACCCACATGTTACTACACATGTAACAACCCACATGTTACTACACATGTAACAACCCACATGTTACTACAAATGTAACAACCCACATGTTACTACAAATGTAACAACCCACATGTTACTACACATGTAACAACCCACATGTTACTACACATGTAACAACCCACATGTTACTACAAATGTAACAACCCACATGTTACTACACATGTAACAACCCACATGTTACTACAAATGTGACAACCCACATGTTACTACAAACGTAACAACCCACATGTTACTACAAATTTAACAACCCTCATGTTACTACAAACGTAACAACCCACATGTTACTACAAACGTAACAACCCACACGTTACTAAAAATGTAACAACTCACCTGTAACTTGGGTGTGGTCAGGTAACTGTTACCATGGCCCCTCCTGTTAAACACAACAGCTTTAAAGCCCCTGTCGGTGGCGTTGAAACAAATATTCGTCATGTGAGTGGCGTCCTCTGTCAGGGGCGGTATCACCAAGAGCACAACAGTTTTTCTTAGGACGAAAATCGTGACAAGATGAAATAGAGCTCCCAGAACCAGTTACCACAGCAGAAAGGATTCGTTGCTGGATTGCTTTATAAGATCGTGTGTTGGAAGTTTAAGGGCCGGGATCTTTTAGAAGTAGGATTTAGAATTCATTCACCGCGGTAACAACTTATAAGTTTAACTGTTCTACCGTAGTTTTATGTAGTATATGGCTGTCAGTTCGTTTGTTTTGTGTGTGTGCGTTTGTGTGTGTGTGTGTGGGGGGGGGGGTATTAAGTCTATTTTTAAAAAAATATATATACATATTTATATAACTGGACTCTTTATCATGATTTTTTTCCCCCTAGAACTTGATGGTTCCCAAACTGTGAACATCTGCTGGCCCCCGTTACACAAAAAGACCCACCGTTTGACCTTGACATCAGGATACTCCACCCAGTCTATGGCGACGACCCCCTTATCTCTCATTTGTAGATACTCCCTGGCGTACGTCACATCCGGTTTATGAAGGATGACAGGAAGTATTGTCTGCACATGTCTGGAGCTCAGAAAACGACTTGGCGCGTACACTTTCTGTGTCAGCTTACATCGCTCTGGTATTGGCCGAGACAACGAGTGCAAGAAGAAACAATTTAAGATTTTCTCATTAAAAGACTAAATTATTTATGAATAAACACTTTTCGGATAGCCTATGACTTTCTAAGCAATGGGAAAATTATTAAAAGTATTTTAAAATTATAATATGAATTATTATGTTTAAATGTTTTGTCATGTAAAAAAACACATCTATTTTAAGCTCCTTCATGACTTAGGACTTTACCGTTTCTATTTTTAGTTCTCTTATACTGTAAGAGTTTATGCATTGTCTTCAAAGCGTTTCTAAGATTACGTTTCATTGGTACACATTCTAATAATAGCTCACCTATGACGTAGGAGTGCATGGGGGAATTCCGGAAGTAAAGACTCGGTCTTTCTACCAATGACATCCATAGAAACTCCTTGAATAAAACGACAAGGGACAACGCGATTGAGCCTACGAAGGCGACGTAGACAGAAAATGGCGCTAGGCTTACACAAGACAGTTCTAACATCTTCTTGCAAGGCACAGATGTCTCCTTAGTCGCTAGTTACACTGATGGCGTTTCTGACATATAGAAGTTTGTAAAATTAAGATCTGGAAACATGCAATGTTAATATTCATATTTATAGTGTTAACATTCATTACTGACATTCATAACTACACAATTACCATTCATAACTACACTGTTAACATTTATAACTACACTGTGAACTGTTAACATTTTTAACTACATTGTTAACATTCATAACTACACTGTTAACATTCATTACTACATTGTTAACATTATAACTACAATGTTAATAATCATAATTACAATGTTAACATTTATATCTACACTGTTAACATTCATAGCTACACTGTTAACATTTATAACTACACTGTTAACATTCATAACTACATTGTTAAAATTATAACTGCAATGTTAATAATCATAATTACAATGTTAAAATTTATATCTACACTGTTAACATTCATAGCTACACTGTTAACATTTATAGCTACACTGTTAACATTCATAACTACAATGTTAACATTCATAACTACACTGTTAACATTTATAATTATAACTACATTGTTAACATTCATAACTACAATGTTAACATTCATAGCTACAATGTTAACATTTATAACTACATTGTTAACATTCATAACTACAATGTTAACATTCATAACTACAATGTTAACATTTATAGCTACATTGTTAACATTCATAACTACAATGTTAACATTTATAACTACAATGTTAACATTTATAACTACACTGTTAACATTCATAACTACAATGTTAACATTCATAACTACAATGTTAACATTTATAGCTACATTGTTAACATTCATAACTACAATGTTAACATTTATAACTACAATGTTAACATTTATAACTACACTGTTAACATTCATAACTTCACCGTTAACATTCATAATTACACTGTTAACACTAGCTTTAAGCTATGTACATGTACACATCACTTGTCTTATATAGAACACCTCACGCAATCCCTTGGGTTCCCCTGAACACCACATACTGCCTTGCATCGTCCGTCCACTAACCTCAAGTTTAACCTAGCCTTGATGAAAAGACCTGGTCGTGAAAAGATACGTTGATAGGTTTCACGACCCGCCCTTCCAGGCAAATCTTCAGGAGATACACGACCATCTATTAAATCAAGTGCACATAAGTCTGGTGTGTTTAGAGTCCAGGGCGCTGAGCTTTCGATCTACTTGTAATGTGGGTCCTACTTAGGTGGGTATTTTTTATGCACATAGAACGTATTTCAAACACAGCATAAATAAGACAGGGCCATGGATATTTGTTACCGAGAAAGTGACATATGACGTCAGATTGACAGTGACACTACAAGGGGCGTGTCAATAGGTTGGTCTCAGGTGCACATTGTGACGTAGACTACAGTCAAGGACACAATTCCTTTATTGTTACCGTTAACCAGTGCGGGACTCATTCATTTTTTTGCCATAAAAAAAAAAAAAAATTGACTCAGCACATTGAAGCTAATTCTTTCATTACATCTGGTCTCTTCATCGGATGTCTAATAAATCAAACAACTTGTGGAGCAAGTCTAAACATCTTTTTCTATAGCATTTAATCAACATGTCAATTAATTAGTCTCACAATCGATCAATGCTTACACAATCAGTTTGCCCTAAAGAAATTTTGACACAATCAGCTTTCTTTACAATCAATCAGGCAATCACACAATCAGTGCTTCTCAAAACAAGTGGCCTCTTAAACAGCAGTTCAATTGAGTGCCTCACAGTCATCGTAACTCACACTCATCTTGTCTCTGAATCATCCTATTTCACAATCATTGCGTTTCAAAATCATGGGGCCTCACAATCATTTTGCTTCACAATAATTTTGTCTCACAATCATTTTGTCTCACAATCATTGTGTCTCAAATAGTTGTGTCTTACAATCATCATGTCCCACAATCATCGGGCCACACACTCATGTGTCTCACAATCATCGTGTCCCACAATAATTTGGCCTCAGACTCATCTTGTCTTACAATCATCGTATTTCACAATCATCGTGTCTCACAATCATCAGGCCTCACAATCATTGTTTTTCACAATCATCGGGCCTCACAATCATTGTGCTTCACAATAATCTTGTCTCACAATAATCTTGTCTCACAATCATCCTGTCTTACAATCATTTTGTCTCACAATCCTCATGTCTCCCAATCAAGTGCAGCTCACTTCCGCTTCACAAAAACATAATTCACTCTCTTTTCCCGTGAAAAATACACGTTAACATAGTTCAATATTCAAAGTATGCCACCTCTCTGACACAATGGTTTCGTGTGCAAACATGTTCTGTTACAATCACCATGTCTCACAATCATCATGTCTCACATTCATCGTATCTCTAACAATCATCGCGTCTCATAATTTTGTCTCACAATCATCATGTCTCACAATCATCATGTCTCACAATCATCATGTCTCACAATCATCGAATTTCATCTTGTTTTCCCACTGACAGTCCTTAACCCTTATAAATCATAAGTCATGACGTATTGGCCTCGCTTGTCAGTGGGGAATGAGCAGACAACCCAACGTTCATCCAAGGAGCACACAACCCAACGTTCATCCAAGGAGCACACAACCCAACGTTCATCCAAGAAGCACTCTTTGCAGAGGTCTGACTTGGGATAAACGCCCTTGTCATGGCTCAAATGACTTTCTGTCACAGTCAACATTTATCTTATTTTCCTTGCCATTGTGGCAACTGGTAAATTTGTTAGATCTACCTGGTTCATTCATTTTGGTCAGCTTCAGAGGTTCTATAATTTTGATAAGCTTCAGAGGTTCTATAATTTTGATAAGCTTCAGAGGTTCTATAATTTTGATAAGCTTCAGAGGTTCATTCATTTTGGTAAGATTAAGAGTTTCTATAATTTTAGTCAGCTTCAGAGGTTCTATAATTTTGGTAAGATTCAGAGGTTCTATAATTTTGGTAAGCTTCAGAGGTTCTATAATTTTAGTCAACTTCAGAGGTTCTATAATTTTGGTAAGCTTCATAGGTTCTATAATTTTGGTAAGCTTCAGAGGTTCTATAATTTTGATAAGCTTCAGAGGTTCATTCATTTTGGCAAGCTTCAGATGTTTTAACAATTTTTGTCAGCTTCAGAGGTTCTATAATTTCGGTCAGCTTCAGATGTTATATAATTTTGATAAGCTTAAGAGGTTCTATAATTTTGTAAAGCTTCAGAGGTTCTATAATTTTGATAAGCTAATGAGATTCTATACTTTTCAAAAGCCTCAGATGAACAATAATTCTGATGAGATTCAAATCCATGTATGCTCACAGAAGGTCAAGATAAATGAACAATGCATTTGAAACAATATAATCCAATAAAGGTGCTCTATTTCACATGTCATTACCTTATATTTCACTAATATATATATTTATGTATATATATATACACTATACGTTGATATTCATCAAGTTTTTTCCAAATCAAGTAAAACCTAAATTTCCTTGAAAGTTTAGTGCGAGCATAGTCGAGGGAGGAAACTCGAGGAAGACAAACACCTCTGTGTTTACTCCCCTTTAGAACAGCCGTGAAATGTTGACAATAACAGGCGCTGTTGGCCTGAGACAAACAAGTTCCAATGTTTTAGCAATGCTCACGGTGTGGGGGGGGGGGGGTTAGTGGGGAACGGTCAAAAATGTTCNGATTGTAAATGACATCATAAAGATGGTAACTGGCATTTAACATATGATATACGACATGCAACAGATTGTAAATGACATCATAAAGATGGTAACTGGCATTTAACATATGATATACGACATGCAACAGATTGTAAATGACATCATAAAGATGGTAACTGGCATTTAACATATGATATACGACATGCAACAGATTGTAAATGACATCATAAAGATGGTAACTGGCATTTAACATATGATATACGACATGCAACAGATTGTAAATGACATCATAAAGATGGTAACTGGCATTTAACATATGATATACGACATGCAACAGATTGTAAATGACATCATAAAGATGGTAACTGGCATTTAACATATGATATACGACATGCAACAGATTGTAAATGACATCATAAAGATGGTAACTGGCATTTAACATATGATATACGACATGCAACAGATTGTAAATGACATCATCAAGATGGTAACTGGCATTTAACATATGATATACGACATGCAACAGATTGTAAATGACATCATAAAGATGGTAACTGGCATTTAACATATGATTATACGACATGCAACAGATTGTAAATGACATCATAAAAATGGTAACTGGCATTTAACATATGATTATACGACATGCAACAGATTGTAAATGACATCATAAAGATGGTAACTGGCATTTAACATATGATATACGACATGCAACAGATTGTAAATGACGTCATTAAGATGGTAACTGGCATTTAACATATGATATACGACATACAATATATTGTAAATGACATCATCAAAATGGTAACTGGCATTTAACATATGATATACGACATGCAACAGATTATAAATGACGTCAAAAAGTATCAACCTCCTAACCATATCTTTCACTATATAAAATGAGTAAAACAGAGTAGGGTTAAACCTAAGAAAAGAAACGCAACAAAACAACGAACGTGTCGGCAGAAAGCCTTCGTCAGCGAACAAACAACAGAAAAAAAGGGTATAAAAAATAAAAATAAGACACAATTAAGACCTCAGTAATACCTCACACAATTAAGACCTCAGTAATACCTCACACAATTAAGACCTCAGTAATACCTCACACAATTAAGACCTCAGTAATACCTCACACAATTAAGACCTCAGTAATACCTCACACAATTAAGACCTCAGTAATACCTCACACAATTAAGACCTCAGTAATACCTCACACAATTAAGACCTCAGTAATACCTCACACAATTAAGACCTCAGTAATACCTCACACAATTAAGACCTCAGTAATACCTCACACAATTAAGACCTCAGTAATACCTCACACAATTAAGACCTCAGTAATACCTCACACAATTAAGACCTCAGTAATACCTCACACAATTAAGACCTCAGTAATACCTCACACAATTAAGACCTCAGTAATACCTCACACAATTAGCACCTCAATAATGCTTAACAAAGTTAGCACCCCAGCAACAACTCACACAATTAGCGCCTCAGCAACACCTCAAACTAGCACCTCAGCAACACCTCAAATTAGTACCCCAGCAACACATCACACTAGCACCTCAGCCACACCTCACTCTAGCTCCTCAGCAACACATCAAACTAGAACCTTAGCAACACCTCACACTAGCACCTCAGCAACACCTCACAGTTCCATCACAACAACACCTCAAACTAGCACCTCAGCAACACCTAACAGTAGCACCTCAGCAACATATCACACTGGCACCTCAGCAACTCCTCAAACTAGAACCTCAGCAACACCTCACACTAGCACCTCAGCAACACCTCACACTAGCACCTCAGCTACACCTCACAGTAGCACCTCAGCAACACCTCACACTAGCACCTCAGCTACACCTCACAGTAGCACCTCAGCAACACATCACACTAGCACCTCAGCAACACATCACACTAGCACCTCAGCAACACATCACACTAGCACCTCAGCAACACATCACACTAGCACCTCAGCAACACATCACACTAGCACCTCAGCAACACATCACACTAGCACCTCAGCAACACATCACACTAGCACCTCAGCAACACATCACACTAGCACCTCAGCAACACATCACACTAGCACCTCAGCAACACATCACACTAGCACCACAGCAACACATCACACAAGCACCTCAGCAACACATCACACTAGCATCACAGCAACACCTCAAACTAGCACCTCAGCAACACATCACACAAGCACCTCAGCAACACATCACACTAGCACCTCAGCAACACATCACACAAGCACCTCAGCAACACATCACACTAGCACCTCAGCAACACATCACACAAGCACCTCAGCAACACATCACACTAGCACCTCAGCAACACATCACACTAGCACCTCAGCAACACATCACATTAGCACCTCAGCAACACCTCAAACTAGAACCTCAGCAACACATCACACAAGCACCTCAGCAACACATCACAAAATAGCACCCGAGCAACACCAAATGCCAACACATGATGTAATTATCACCATTATTTCTTTCATTAGTAGGTCGATGTAATGCAATTAGTTGTCTTAAAAACACTTGTACCTTCATGACGTCATTAGGGCGGGTGGTAAACAGACAGACGTGAAACAATGTAACGGTGGGTTGTCTTCTCTTGCCAATTTCATTTGGATCTGTGATTTGTGGGAGTGAGGTTCAAGGTGGAGTGGGGCAAAAGGGGGATATGGGTCCTAGGGGTCAAAAGGGGTGTGGGCCAAGGGGGGTAATTAATGAGTTTTCACTTCGTTCTGAGCTGCCCCCTTTATAAAAAAGAAAAAAGTGTTGGACAATTGACACGGGTCAGTGAAGTTGGCTCAACTGGCTGAATTGCGGACTGGAACAGGGAAAAGTTGGGGGTGGGGGTGTGGATAGAAGTGATGTGACTTAGCTAATGGAGGATATGGCTAGAAAATGTCACTGTTGGTACTTAGCAAGTTGAAGATATGGCTGGAAATGAGGCATTGCTGGGACTTAGCTAGAAGATATGGCTAGAAAGGTGGCATTATTGGCACTTAGCTAGTGGAAGATATGGCTAGAAAGGTGGCATTATTGGAACTAAGCTAGTGGAAGATATAGTAAGGGGAGCGACTGCAATTAGGTTAGCACAATATAAACTATGCTAGTTTGCGGTGTTGCTGAGATGCTATTGTGAGGTGTTGCTGAGATGCTAGTTTGAGGTGTTGCTGAGGTGCTAGTTTGCGGTGTTGCTGAGGTGCTTTTGTGAGGTGTTGCTGAGGTGCTAGTTTGAGGTGTTGCTGAGGTGCTAGTGTGATGTTTTGCTAAGGTGCTACTGTGAGGTGTTGCTGAGGCCCTTATTGTGTGAGTTGTTGCTGTGGTGCTAACTTTGTAAGGCAATGCTGAGATGCTAATTGGGTGACTTGTTGCTGAGTTGCTAACTCTGTAAATTTGTTGCTGGGGTGCTAATTGTGTGAGTATTTACTGAGATGCTAAGTATGTAAGTTGTTGTTGAGGTGCTCATTGTTTAAATTGTTGCTGAGATGATAATTGTGTAAATTGTTGCTGAGATGTTAATTGTGTAAATTGTTGCTGAGATGATAATTGTGTAAATTGTTGCTGAGATGATAATTGTGTAAATTGTTGCTGAGATGTTAATTGTGTAAATTGTTGCTGAGATGTTAATTGTGTAAATTGTTGCTGAGATGATAATTGTGTAAATTGTTGCTGAGATGATAATTGTGTAAATTGTTGCTGAGATGATAATTGTGTAAATTGTTGCTGAGATGTTAATTGTGTAAATTGTTGCTGAGATGATAATTGTGTAAATTGTTGCTGAGATGTTAATTGTGTAAATTGTTGCTGAGATGTTAATTGTGTAAATTGTTGCTGAGATGATAATTGTGTAAATTGTTGCTGAGATGATAATTGTGTAAATTGTTGCTGAGATGTTAATTGTGTAAATTGTTGCTGAGATGATAATTGTGTAAATTGTTGCTGAGATGTTAATTGTGTAAATTGTTGCTGAGATGATAAGTGTGTAAATTGTTGCTGAGATGATAATTGTGTAAATTGTTGCTGAGATGATAATTGTGTAAATTGTTGCTGAGATGATAATTGTGTAAATTGTTGCTGAGATGATAATTGTGTAAATTGTTGCTGAGATGTTAATTGTGTAAATTGTTGCTGAGATGATAATTGTGTAAATTGTTGCTGAGATGATAATTGTGTAAATTGTTGCTGAGATGATAATTGTGTAAATTGTTGCTGAGATGATAATTGAGTAAATTGTTGCTGAGATGATAATTGTGTAAATTGTTGCTGAGATGATAATTGTGTAAATTGTTGCTGAGGTGCTAACTGTGAGTTGTTGCTGAAATGCTTATTGTGTGAGTTGTTCCTGAGGCGCTAATTGTGTGAGCTGTTGCTGGGATGCTAATTGTGTGAGTTGTTGCAGATATGCTAAGTGTGCAAGCTGTTGCTGGCGTGCTCTGGGTGATGTTTTTATGTTATTTGTTATTGTCCCGTCCTTTGTTGCTTGCCGATCTTTTGAAGTTTACATGAAGATGGTTATCGTCTTAGAAATTTACTGATTATGTTGTTACCTAAGTAGTAGAGTGCAATAACTTTGTCCTCACAATCAACACACAGAAGACTGAGGTGATGTATCAGCCAGCTCCTAGTAGGCCCTTCGTTGAACCCAACATCATCATCAGTGGACAGCGTCTCAACGCGGTGGATAAATTTACTTGGGCAGCACCCTCTCCAGACCTGTCGTCATGGATGAAATGCATGGATGAAATGCATGCAAGACTCACAAAAGCTAGTGCCCTATTTGACAGGCTCCACAGCACTGTTTGGGACAGTAGAGATATCAGACGAGAAACGAATAACATGGTCTATAGCGCAGCAGTCCTCTCGACATTGCTCAATGGATGTGAAGCATGGACAGTCTACCAGCGTCACGCCAAGACACTAAACCATTTTCACACAAGCTGCCCCAGGAAACTCCTCGGCATCAGGTGGCAAGACAAAGCTCCTTACACAGAGGTCCTTGGTAGAGCGAACCTACCTAGTATTTTCGACGGACGAACAACAACAAAGTGTTTTTAATTTTGGTTACACTACGCTATATGCATACCTTCCTTACTTGGCAAATGATACAATTCTTACTTGTTATGTTATCAAGGACTCACGCACGGGTAATGTGAACACACTTACTCTTGGTTGAGAGTCAGTGTCGCCATTGAGTCACAGAGTCAGCTAGTTGGGTTGCTTTTAAAGAGATAATACTGTGTGTGTGTACATAAAGCTGATGGGTATCATTCAGGTATTTGATAAAATATGTAGTTGGTCAGGTGTGAATAGAGATGATGGTAGGTGAAGGAGCTGGTCAGGTGGGGATAGAGATGATGGCAGGGTGAAGGATCTGGTCAGGTGTGGATAGAGAGATTGCTGGGTGAAGGAGCTGGTCAGTTGTGAATCAAACATCTGGACAGGAAGGGCCTGGTTAGGCTCTGGCCATTATGAGCTCTGTTTGTAACGGTTTTTGTAAAATTAAAAAAGGAATTGATTTTCATCCTCCATTTCCATCCTTAAAACTAAATTGATTAAAAACGCTTCCAATGTAAATTTATCTACGTGACCTCTAACACGTACAACTGTTTGAACAGTCGCCAATGCAGACAGACCCGACAATGTCCCGGGGAGCACTGTCAACAAGTTAAAAGCATTTTCAAATGTGTCACCGATGACTAGTGCAGATAATGAGGGCAGTGTTTACAGTGGTCGTCATGGCTACGTCAACTTGATTAGTTATGACTTTTTGGTTTAATCATATAATTCAGGCCGTGTTGTCGATGATAATTCCTGATATGACTTTGGTTTTGATCACAGGCATCAGTTGAGCACTGTCTGTGCACGCAGCAGGATAGAACAGTCCTATGAACTATCTCAACGGCCGGAGAGCCCAAGAGAAAGCCGTCTACAGGACTCACGTATTTGCAAATTATTATTTTTTTGTTTGGAAAAGCTCTCTACGAAGCACATGATGTCGGGTAAGTGTGATTGCATTCAAGTGCTCACTCTTTCATACTTTCACTTAGACGTTTATTACAAATAAAAATGAGCTAAAGCAAAAATCTATGATAAAAAATACAAATAACATGATGTTCAACAAATGACATTCTTGTTTTCCCCCCCTCCCCCCGCCCCCTACAGGACAGCGTTTGACTCTGCTGTTACATTTCATTGCAAGCTGCACAGCATCTCATAACAGCATGGGGAACAGCTTTCCATTAGGTGAAGGTACTGGTGACTACGACGACGTGAGATTTGCCTATGACCAGGCGAATGTGTACGGCAACGTGCGCTATTACCTGGTCCACGAGGCTACGGGTCAGAGGTCGCCAGGTGATGGTGCGGTCCAAGAAGGCACGGACAAGATGTCATCAGGTGTTGGTGCGGTCCAAGAGGGTACGGACAAGATGTCATCAGGTGTTGGTGCGGTCCAAGAGGGTACGGAGAAGATGTCAGCGGGTGTTGGAGTGGTCCATGTTGGACCATCATTTGGAGGGTCATTTAATCAAATACTAAATCTACCAATGATCACAGGAGGAAAAGCCCCATCTCTTGCTGTGGGTTCAGAGGTCAGTGGTCAGGGGTCAGGGTACACGGGCAAGGGATCACAAAACACGGAAACAGACCAAGCAGATTTTTATACAATGAAAGACAACATCACTGCTGAACGTTCTAGCTTGTGGTATGTCTGCTTTGGTGATGGCTTAAGTTCTGGTCCATATCAGAGTGTTGACAATGGTGGAATGAGAAATTCAACCAAGAGCTCAGAAAGTCACGCTAACCCTGTTAATTCAAACACACAAAACTGTACAGAAATTCCATGTAATTTGGATTATTCCAATTCAACCAAAGGTTTAGAGACACGCAGTTTAACTGACTACACTGGCAAATTTTGCTGTCCCACATTCAGCTTGAACGATACGAAACTAACGGCCAATGGAAGCCGCCAGCACAGCTACTCATCTTTCTGTAATTGTGATGAGAAATGTGCTTTGTTTGGGGACTGCTGTCCTGACATGATGCATAGCTGCCCCACCATCCTGGACAGGTGTCCTGACGGGTCGGGCAGCTGTCCAGGGTTGAATAGCACTGATCGACTATTGACCTTTCGAGAACAGTTGAAAAAAGACACTTATATTGATGTACGAAAAATCAGCTTGTCCAAAGCCCTTGAGAAATATCCGGATGATTTGGAAATGGTCTTAGACAACCTATTGATGGAGTACGGTTCTTGTGTGCCGCAGGCTGGAGTCTTAATGGTGGCTAGGTGTCCGAACACGACAGATGGTGTAGCGAAACTTAAATGTGAGAACCCAGCTTCACCTTTCATACCTCCTGTCACCGTCAACATAACACAAAGTCTTACCGCCCATTTCCGAAATGTGTTCTGTGCTCAATGTCACGGCCTTGAACCCGAAGCCATAACAATGTGGCCGTCACAGATCTTCTGTTCAAAAGAGTCCCCAAATACAGCCTCGGACCTGAGGCATCTGCTGGACTCGGAGAAATGCCACGTCGAGTTCCCACGACCACAGAACGTTACTGGAGTCCGGTTTTGTTGGAATGCGTCACAAGGTTACGTCTGCTTGCCTTCCGCAGGCGACAAAGTGTGCACACCAAGGGATGAGATGATGTGCAGCGTTTACTTGGAGCAAATTGATCAGTTCAGGAATGAGCACTGCATGAAATGTAACATGACATCACATCCTCTGAGACCCGAGCAATGCAGTCAATCTGCTGAAGATACGGCATCACCTCATCTAAGTCACGGAGGTTTGAGCGGAGCCGTGGGCGGGGCCAGGGGCGGCATTTTAATTATTCTGGACATTTTGGGAACATTTTCCACCTCTCCGACGGGTCGGGCCCAATATCTCTGTGCCGACGATGAGGTCTACGACGCACTCACCGCCGAGTGTCACGTGTCGGTCTGTTCATTCGGGTACGAGCCTTATAAGGGGAATTGCATCAAGACGGACACTGCGTATTACGCCACACCAGGGACGCAGCTCTTCCCCAACGGTTGGGACACCCTGAAAATATCCACCTTGAATTCTGTCCGATGGAATGGGTCGTGTGGCGATGCAATCCAAAGTTTAGACATGTATCGTTTAGAGGATTTAAGTTTGAAAAACATTTCCTTCAACGTAAATGACGTCACAAATGACGACGAAGCAGACGTAACAGGTTTCCAATTTGTTGAAAAGGAACGTCCCGAAAATGTGACCTTGCCCGGAGAAGAAGGTCAAGAGAGTATGGTTGTTTATTTAAGGCGCCACGGGAACGTTACCATGGCAACGATTCTTGAAGCGGAAAACATGGCCAAAGCACTGAATGTCTTTGTCAAGGGCAACGGAAGCTTGAAGTATTTTATTACAAACATGATTAATTCTCAGCTGTGTCCCGGTTCGAAGCCGGCAGCCGGAATACGGGACTTCACTCTTCAGGAATACAAAGGCCGGGTCTACGCGGTGGTGAACTCCTCAATAACCTACGGCATCTTTTATCCACTGGATAACATCGGATATCACGTGGAGCTAAACGTCACTTCCGGTGATAGAGTGGCCACGATTTATCCGTGCGACGCCGTCGCCGCTTTCGCCGCCAACTGCTCGGTGGTCAAGTACGACCTGAACAAGACTCAGTTAGTCAACGGGTCACGTGATCTGGTCATCAAGGGTGTCGTCTACACAGAGGACGCCTACTTAATTGTGGACGGCAAGGTTTTCGTGTGCGCCGTCGCCCCTGACGACCCCAACGACCTCCCACTGACCGTCTTGAGTTACGTTCTGACGGCCGTGTCGTGCGTGCTGCTCCTGGCCATGCTGGTCGTCTACTGCCGGCACGCGGAGCTCCGCACCTTGCCAGGTAGGATGACGGCCAGTTTGGCGGCCACGATGATGTCGACATTTCTCTTCAACCTTCTCACTTTGGAGAACGTCCGGGATCCTCTGATCTGTCCTATCGTGGCGGCAATTTGTCACGTGGTGACCTTGGCGCAATTCGGTTGGATGTCGGCCATCGCTGTCAACATGGCCTTGACCTTTGGTTCCAGTCAAGGGATTACTATCAATTCACCCAAAGGCGTTTTTCTCCGATACAACCTTGCCGTATGGGGAACCTCTGTGTGCCTAGTTCTGACGGCAGTGGTTCTAGACATAACAGAGCCTGACCCCCAATCGAACAATGACTTACAAGGGCGTAACATGACCTCTGAACCTTCATTAGAATTAAAGATAACAACATTCCCGCGATACGGATTCCCATATTGCAGCTGGTTTTCTGGGACCATATGGACGCGCCTGGCGTTTGTCATCATCCCTTTCTCCCTGACTTACCTCAACAACATCGTCTGCTTCACCATTACACTGTTGGGCATTCACAAAGCCAGCCAGAACTCGGCCAAAGTTGGCAAGAAACGATCAGATTTGACCCGCTGTCTCATTTACTTCAAACTCTCCACGGCCATGGGCTTTGCCTGGATCCTGTCTCTGGTGGTTTCTCTTGATCCACAGAACCAAGTCTTGGTTTGCACTTTTACTTGTTGTATCTTTCTACAGGGCGTGTTACTCTTTCTGGCCTTCATGTGCAATCGGCGAGTTTACGCCCTTGTTACAGGGAAAGTCCATGAACCTAACTCAGCCAGCAAGTCCACAAGTGTCTCCATGGCCAGGTCAAGTCATTACATTATCAAACGGTGAACACGGGCTGCTCGGTGGCTAGGGGTCAACGGTGAAGTTATATTAGGAAGCCAGGACATGTGGCCCTAGGGTGGCTAGGAGTCTACGGTCAAGTTATAGTAGGAGGCTAGGGTATGTGGCCCTAGGGTGGCTAGGAGTCAACGGTCAAGTTATAGTAGTAGGCAAGGGCATGTGGCCCTAGGTTGGCTAGGAGTCTACGGTCAAGTTATAGTAGTAGGCAAGGGCATGTGGCCCTAGAGTGGCCCTAGAGAATGAGTCAAAGTGTACCATGGGATAGAGTACTTCTTCGTGTGGGCCCTGATGCAAGAAATTGAGCCATGTTTGCCCACGGTCAGAGAATGAGCTTTTGTTGGCCCTGTGGAGAAAATTAGCCCTAGTTGGCCCTGGTGAGAGAATGAGCCCTTGTTGGTCTTGGGGCAAGAAGAAGCCCTTGTTGGCCTGGGGCAGAGAATGAGCCCTAGTTGGCCCTGGGGAGAGAAGGAGCCCTTGTTAGCCCGCGGGAGATAATGAGCCCCAGTTGGCCCTGGGGAAAGCATGAGCCTTATTCAGACCTGGAGCCAGTGAGAATTAAATAGACAATGACCCTCTTGTTGGTTGACAGGACAAGCCGAGGTGGGCTTTAAGAGTCCGAGCTTCACCATAAACAATGCTTGATTATTTCAAGATGAATCTGTCATAATTGATGATTCTGTCATAATTGATGATTCTGTCAGTATTGATGATTCTGTCATAATGATGATTCATTTGTCATTTTGGTGATCATAATTTTATGATATGCCACATTCTGTAACGGTGATTGTATTGTTATACATTATCATCATATAACAATTGATACTTAACTGGTGTGTTGAGATTGATGACTTCTATGGGTTATAACGATTATTCTGTGTATTAATTGATGCTATGTATTTATTGATTTTTATTTTTTTCCGTGTTAATTGATGATTGGTATTTTCTATTTATTGATTATTGATATTTTCGAATTTTAGATGATTATGTTCTGAATAATGATTGCTAACATAATCATTGTCTTAGTAACATGACGATGTTAATTAATATTTTGTATTTTGTCGTGTCTTCTTTTTAATCCCGCAGAAATATCGATACAGACGAAATAATCGCCCGGAAAAATATCGTTACAAACTACGTAATCGTCAGGAAATATTAACTACATGTAAATAAAGCTTAGACAACATCATCTTTCTATGAGATTTGTTCAAGACATGTTAAAGGCCGAGACATCATCATGTTTAGCTGGTCAATATATGATCCTGTTCAGGTGGCGCGTGCCGGCAGTGAGTTCACTATGAGATGGCGGACAAATGAGCGCGTGCCTTCAGTGCAGTTCACGCGTAAGGTGACACAATAGTGCATTCTGGGTAAACATTTTGACATAAGTAAATGTGAACTCTAATGTAGAGTTCTAAATACGTCTTAGCTGGTGATGATTGGTACAAGCCGTAACATGACTGCAACGATTGGTACAAGCCGTCACATGGCTGTCATGATTGGTACAAGCCTCCAGATGGCTGCAATAATTGGTACAAGCCGTCACATGGCGGTAATGATTGGTACAAGCTGTCACTTGGCGGTAATGATTGGTACAAGCTGTCACATGGATGTAATGATTGGTACAAGCTTTCAAGGCTGTAATGATTGGTACAAGCTGTCCTATGGCTGTAATGATTGGTACAAGCTTTCACATGGCTGTAATGATTGGTACAATGTGGCACATGGCTGTAATGATTGGTACAATGTGCCACATGGCTGTAATGATTGGTACAATGTGGCACATGGATGTAATTATAGGTACAAGCTGTCCCATGACTGTAATGATTGGTACAAGCTGTCCCACGGCTGTAATGATTGGTACAAGCTTTTACATAGCTGTAATGATTGGTGCAATGTGGCACATGGATGTAATTATAGGTACAAGCTGTCCCATGACTGTAATGATTGGTACAATGTGGCACATGGATGTAATTATAGGTACAAGCTGTCCCATGACTGTAATGATTGGTACAAGCTGCAATGTGGCACATGGATGTAATTATAGGTACAAGCTGTCCCATGACTGTAATGATTGGTACAATGTGGCACATGGATGTAATTATAGGTACAAGCTGTCCCATGACTGTAATGATTGGTACAAGCTGTCCCATGACTGTAATGATTGGTGCAATGTGGCACATGGATGTAATTATAGGTACAAGCTGTCCCATGACTGTAATGATTGGTACAATGTGGCACATGGATGTAATTATAGGTACAAGCTGTCCCATGACTGTAATGATTGGTACAATGTGGCACATGGATGTAATTATAGGTACAAGCTGTCCCATGACTGTAATGGTTGGTACAATGTGGCACATGGATGTAATTATAGGTACAAGCTGTCCCATGACTGTAATGATTGGTACAAGCTGTCCCACGGCTGTAATGATTGGTACAAGCTGTCCCACGGCTGTAATGATTGGTACAAGCTGTCCCACGGCTGTAATGATTGGTACAAGCTTTTACATAGCTGTAATGATTGGTGCAATGTGGCACATGGCTGTAATGATTGGTACAATGTGGCACATGGCTGAAATGATTGGTATAAATGTGGCACATGGATGTAATGATTGGTACAATGTGGCACATGGCTGTAATGATTGGTACAATGTGGCACATGGCTGTAATGATTGGTACAAGCTTTCACAAGGCTGTATTGATTGTGCCAGCAGTGACATGGCGGGTCGTGCTGTTTTAAAATTATTACTTTGTATTGTGTACTTGACCAGTTACGTTTCAAACGATGGGAACATTTCAATTCACCTTTGTGATACACTGAAATCATCACTGGGGGCTTTGAAATGCACCACAGACTATTTGTATGTCAAGTAGGCTTATGAACGTAGTAGTAGTAGTGTTATATCAAGCGTACAATGCCTTAATATGATGTCATATGTTTCAATGCCCTAACATGCTGGCATATGTTTCAATGCCCTAACATGATGTTATATGTTTCAATGCCCTAACATGCTGTCATATGTTTCAATGCCCTAACATGCTGTCATATGTTTCAATGCCCTAACATGCTGTCATATGTTTCAATGGCCTAACATGCTGTCATATGTTTCAATGCCCTAACATGCTGTCATATGTTTCAATGCCCTAACATGCTGTTATGTTTCAATGCCCTAACATGCTGTCATATGTTTCAATGCCCTAACATGCTGTCATATGTTTCAATGCCCTAACATGCTGTCATATGTTTCAATGGCCTAACATGCTGTCATATGTGTGATGACCATATCACCAATGAGGAGCTCCTATGGGTATCGTCGTGGTAATGATAACACAACTCTGACGCCACATTATGTTCGGTAACTCGTGAATATCTCAAAGGGAATGAATCACGGTATCGAGGAAACTAGAAATGGTTTGGCTCTATCAATGAAACAAAGATAAACAAGTTGTAAGGGTCATTAAATACGGACGTCTGTTGTGTGGAGATTGTAGACAATGGCGGCGACAGATAAATGACGTAACGTGTACTTTAAAACCTCCATAACAATATGCCACACTATTTGCACTTTATAAATTTGATACAACAATTTTCTTTAATTCTTGAGATGTGTTTACTAGAGAGCAAACATAGATCTCATCTCGGTGTTTGTAGTTTTGCTGAAATTGCTGCTGTTGGGCACGCATACAGCTCTCGCTAGCAGACCAAGACACAAATGACAAAATTGGACGCTGGGGTAACCCCTCACGTCAACACTGAATGTTTGAACACGACACGTTTTCATTGGATCATTTTGACCAATAGCTTGATTGAAGTGTCCAGTGGGCAAATAATCAACTGTCGAAACATGTGGGGACAAATAAGGGAGATAATATTTGAATTCGGTGCCGATAATTGTAGAGAAGGGCGGACAATCGACAAGAAGATACCTATCAGAAGTTTGAGCAGACGTCAAACGATTACAAGGGAGCACCAGCCATGGTCACCATTCAGTTAGTGGCGGGTAAGCTCAGATTATAGTGAAACATTTGTGAAGTTTTGTAGCTAGTGAGAACCTAGTTATATCAAGTGAAACATTTGTGAAGTTTTGTAGCTAGTGAGAACCTAGTTATATCAAGTGAAACATGTGTGAAGTTTTTTTTTTTTTTAACTAACGCTTAAACGAGAGAACTTGGTTCAAGATAACATGCAGATATTTCAAAAGCCAAACCGTTCAGTTCACAAACAATGTTCACTTTTGGTTGTGAAATGTTCACTCTGTATTCATATTTATCTCAACTCTAGAGAGTAAATTCATCTACTCCAAAATCTAGGTCATCACAAAATTGTATGATTTTATTATCTGGGTTACTAAAATTTATGAATAAATTTATGGTGTGCTCCTATATGTTTTCATATCTATGCTTTCATTGTGGTAAATACATATTGACTGTTTCGTTTGTATAATGTGAGACCATCTAAGCCAACGGTCGCAAAGTAGTTTGTTGTGGACCACCAGTGGTCCGCAAGAAAATGTCCGTGGTCCGCAGAAAAATCTGGACATTCTTTACATTGGACTAACCCAAAAGTCTGCCCTGCAGTTAAGTTAATTTTCCAGCAGCAAAATCAAATTTTTCAAAGAAATCATTTTTTTTTCGAGGGTGACTGAGTATCTATGCTTGCAAACCTGGCAGATAGTTGCTTTGTGTGTGTGTGTGGTTTTGTTTTTTTCTTTTGTGTTTTTTTTTTATTGTTGATTTCAAAAAGAAAACTTTGCTTTGGCAAATATTTGGCTGAAGAAGATCTGCAAATGTTTTCAGGTTTTGATTTATCGGCAGCTTTCGATACGCTCGACCACGGCAACTGCTCCAGCGTCTGCAACAAACGTTCGGTCTCACTGATACCGTCATGTGTTGGTTCCGATCGTATCTGACTAATCGGGTCCAGTCGGTTATTTCAAACGGCTTGACCTCGAAGAAATCTAATCTCGAATTCGGAGTACCCCAGGGCTCGGTCCTAGGCCCGATGCTTTTCACGATGTACATTCAGCCGCTGGGTGCAGAGATCCGGCAGTTTGACATGTTGTATCACATGTTCGCGGACGATACACAACTTCATCAATCCGTGATCACTTCTCAGTTCCCTCAGCTGCTCAGTATTACACAGAAGACAATGGAGTCGGTAAAGCACTGGATGACCATTAACAAGCTCAAATTAAATGATGATAAGACTGAGCTGCTCCCCATTGCGACCGTTCAGAAGCAAAAATCTGCACAAAACACGACATCCATTACTCTCTCAGGTGTGCGTATTGAGTTAGCTCAAACAGTGCGGTACCTGGGTGTCTACCTAGATAGAAGACTAACTTTTGAAAGTCATATTAACATGCTATGCAGGGCGATTTTTCTGGAGCTGCGCAGGATTAGTCAAATCAGGCCCTTCCTAACAATTGATACAACAAAGAGGCTGATGTCTGCATTTGTGCTATCACGCATGGACTATTGCAATGCTCTCATGGTGGGTCTTCCAGCTAC
>CAXITT010000251.1:871540-934655 GCA_964033795.1 Lymnaea stagnalis | reverse complement strand
TATCACGCATGGACTATTGCAATGCTCTCATGGTGGGTCTTCCAGCTACGCTCCTGGATAAAATTCAAATAGCACAGAATAATGCGGCTCGCATAGTTCTCCGCAAACGCAAATTCGACCATGCAAAAACACTTCTGAGAGAGTTGCATTGGCTGCCGGTGCGTGCTCACATAGAGTACAAAATCGCAACTTTGTGCTACCGCTGCTTACATGACCTGGCGCCGTCCTATCTGAAAGAGCTGCTGACGCCTTATGTACCCAGTAGAGAGCTCCGCTCATCCGATAGTGGCAAACTCTCGACACCACGTGTTTGCCTTGAGACTTACGGAAAGCGCACTTTCGCATTTGCTGGTCCAACAATTTGGAACGCCCTTCCTGTCGATCTTAGAAACAACCAGACACTGGATTCCTTTAAAACAGATCTAAAGACACATCTATTTCGCAAATACCTTCTGGGATGATTGTCTACCTTATTTTCCATGTGTTGTTGTGTTGCTCTGGGTTGAAATGGCTAGAAAGTCTTTGATATTGTATGCTTGTAATTAGTTTTTGTAGTGTTGTGTTTGTTTTAAATGTGGTGAATTATAGATATGTTTTTGTTGACTTTGTACCGCGCTTCGAGCCTTTGGGGATGAAGCGTGTTTTTTTTAAAATGAACTTTATTATTATTATTATAATTGATGAATATATGAAAGGCAGTCATGTCCACCGGCGAGTGGTAACTATTATTCAAATTACAATCACTCACAGAATCGATTGGTCGTTATTACCATAAAAGGAAGAAGATCACAGTCATGGTAAATGTGGATAACAGATCACTTTGCAGCATTGCAGCACACTTTGAAGAGAGCAATGTTAGCATCAATGAAACAGAAAGACTCACCAACCATCCTCTGACGACAGTTTCAGTTCTCAATACCAATCGTCCTTAACATCTGACAGTCTCAGTTCTCAATACCAGTCGTCCTTACCATCTGACAGTCTCAGTTCTCAATACCAGTCGTCCTTACCATCTGACAGTCTCAGTTCTCAATACCAGTCGTCCTTACCATCTGACAGTCTCAGTTCTCAATACCAGTCGTCCTTACCATCTGACAGTCTCAGTTCTCAATACCAGTCGTCCTTACCATCTGACAGTCTCAGTTCTCAATACCAGTCGTCCTTACCATCTGACAGTCTCAGTTCTCAATACCAGTCGTCCTTACCATCGGACAGTCTCAGTTCTCAATGCCAGTCATCCTTACCAAGACCGCATTTCTTTGCTCTCCGTAAACAGTGAAAACATTTTGCTCAGTAAAAAAAAGAAAGCAATGAAAATTTTGATTTGTTTTTTCAACAAAATATTTGTGCGAAAATATCCCTTTCTTCTGTCACAGCAATTTAAAATCGGTACCAGACTCGGCTTGAAATAATGACGTCTCTCCGTCTTTCAGTGACGTCATTGGAGCGAAACAAAATCCAGAATACTTCTTTCAAACAAGCAAGGCACAAAGAAAAGAGGCTCTCACACGCGTGAGTCGGAATGTCACATATGTGGGCTCTCTAAGAGGAAGGCTCTCTATGAGAAAGGCTCTCTAGAGGAAGGCTCCCTAAGAGGAAGTTTCCCTAAGAGGAAGGCTCCCTAAGAGGAAGTTTCCTTAAGAGGAAGGCTACCTAAGATGAAGGCTCTCTATGAAAAAGGCTCTCTTAAGAGGAAGGCTCCCTAAGAGGAAGTTTCCCTAAGAGGAAGGCTCCCTAAGAGGAGGTTTCCCTAAGAGGAAGGCTACCTAAGAGGAGGTTTCCCTAAGAAGAAGGCTACCTAAGAGGAAGTTTCCCTAAGAGGAAGGCTCCCTAAGAGGAGGTTTCCCTAAGAGCAAGGCTCCCTAAGAGGAAGTTTCCTTAAGAGGAAGGCTACCTAAGAGGAAGGCTCTCTATGAAAAAAGCCATCTTAAGAGGAAGGCTCCCTAAGAGGAAGGCTCTCTTAAGAGGAAGGCTCCCTAAGAGGAAGGCTCCCTAAGAGGAAGGCTCTTAGCCGAAGCGTTCTTCTCCGATTGTCCTGTCATTCTATTTCAAGCTTCCACAGACCTTGTTCTACTATTTCCTTCACACGGCCTGAACACGCAGTCCTTCATTTATTAGGGAATTCATATCCCCACCATGTTTGTTCCTTTCAGTTCAAAGTCAACCTCTGCAGATCTTCCCAGATTTGGTGGAGCGGGTCAGTGCAATGTTTTAAAAAAGCTTTTTAAATTATTTTTTTGTTACATTTCTTTACAAATGTAGGCGCTTGAAGCTTTGTTTGAAACTGCAAATATTTTGGAATTGACTTGGTTCGAAACTGCCAATGGTTTGGAATTGACTTTGATTGAACCTGCAAATGTCGTGGAATTGACTTTGTTTGAAAATACCAATGTTGAAAAATTGATCACAGCTCATCCTGCCATTTCCTTGTTCATACAAATGATCCGTGACGTCAGTCAGACATCAAAGGTCACACCGACAGTTTCCCCGCGTATTCATTTCCATTGAGTTTTGTAATAATAGGATTCCAGGAATGGCTGAAATGGAACGTTCCATGGGCTCCCTTTACATCTTAATCAACGTCCTTTATTTACAGTTTACGTTTATGTTGACAATCTGCATTAGAATAACGGTTTAAGCCATCTTGTTTTCTTATATATATTTTTTTTAAATTTATAGTTTGTTAACTTTATAATTATAAGATTACAAAACTATTTAAAAGTAGTTTAATGTAGCCGCTAAATGACGTCATATGGCCCAATAGACCCCGTGTCATATGGCCCACTTGACCCATTGTCATATGGCCCAAATAGACCCTGTGTCAGATGGCCCACTTGACCCCTTGTTTTTTGGCCCACAAGATCCCGTGTCATATTCCCCACTAGAACCGCATCATATGGCCAACTAGACTAATGTCATATGGCCCACTAAACCCCTTGTCATATGGTCCACTAGACCCCTTGTCAAATGATCCACTAGAACCCGTGTCATATGGCTCATAGGAACCCGTGTCATATGGCCCCCTAGACCCCGTGTCATATGGCTCACAGGAACCCGTGTCATATGGCCCCCTAGACCCCGTGTTATACTGCTCACAGGAACCCGTGTCATATGGCCCCCTAGACCCCGTGTCATATGGCCGACTAGATTCCGTGTCATATGGCCGACTAGACCCCGTGTCATATGGCCCTCTAGACCCCGTTTCATATGGCCCTCTAGACCCCGTGTCATATGGCCCTCTAGACCCCGTGTCATTTGGCCCTCACATTGTGAACTCTTCATATAAAGCTCGCTATCAAAGTAGCTTACCTCAAATCTTTCAATTGATCCCCCAACAGCGAGTTGTACTCATTCTTTTAATTACAGTTTTATTTCTATCATTCAAGGCGTCGCGTTTAACACACTCTTTCTCTCTCTCTCTCTCTCTCTCTCTCTCTCTCTCGCTCTCTTTCTTTCTCTCTCTTGTTTTTTTTCTCTCTCTTTCTTTCTCTCGCTCTATAACGCCTTTTCTTTCTCTCTCTGTCTTTCTCTGTCTTTCTTTCTTTCTCTTTCTTTCTTTCTTTCTTTCTTTCTTTCTTTCTTTCTTTCTTTCTTTCTTTCTTTCTTTCTTTCTTTCTTTCTTTCTTTCTTTCTTTCTCTTTCTTTATCTCTCACTAGCTCTTTCTTGATGTCCCTATTTCTCTCTCTCCCCCTCCCTCTCTCCCTCCTTGTTCGTGAACGATGCAGTTATACCCATACAGCTGTGACCCACTTAGCTGTGACGACTACGAAACTGATGGGACACACGTAGCTGTTACGACTACGAAACTGATGGGACACATTTAGCTGTGACGACTACGAAACTGATGGGACACACTTAGCTGTGACGACTACGAAACTGATGGGACACACTTAGCTGCGACGACTACGAAACTGATGGGACACACTGAGCTGTGACGGAAGATGAAAGTTTAAAAGAAAAATTATTTGAACAATAGTGGCAATAAAAAATTCAGATGGACACACATATTTTGTCTAATGGGGTCTTGTGGACCTGTGGACCTGTGGACATGTGGACATGTGGACATGTGGACATGTGGACATGTGGACATGTGGACATGTGGACATGTGGACATGTGGACATGTGGACCTGTGGACATGTGGACCTGAGGACATGTGGACATGTGGACATGTGGACCTGTGGACATGTGGACATGTGGACCTGTGGACATGTGGACCTGTGGACCTGTGGACCTGTGGACATGTGGACATGTGGACATGTGGACATGTGGACCTGTGGACATGTGGACATGTGGACCTGATGACCCGTGGACCTGTTGACATGTTGACATGTGGTCATGTGGACATGTGGACCTGTGGACATGTGGACCTGTGGACATGTGGACCTGTGGACATGTGGACATGTGGACCTGTGGACCTGTGGACCTGTGGACATGTGGACCTGTGGACCTGTGGACCTGTGGACATGTGAACCTGTGGACATTTGGACCTGTGTACCTGTGGCCACCGGATAACGTTTTGCCCATTGCAGATAGATGTATGTTGTATATGTCTAGGATATTGCATTATTTCAGTAGCTAGGTTTTAATTTTCTTTATTTTATAACTTAAATATAATCTAAATTTTTATGTATTAGATATCAAATTACACTAAACCACTCCCATCGGGTGACACACTCAGATCGGGTGACACACTCGTATCGGGTGACACACTCGTATCGGGTGACACACTCGTATCGGGGGACACACTCGTATCGGGTGACACACTCGTATCGGGTGACACACTCATGTCTGGTGACACACTCACATCGGGTGACACACTCACATCGGGTGACACTTCACAGGGGATTACACCAAATGGACAATTGCAGAGTGGACAATTTTTCTCTCATGACGTTATCAAATTAGTTCCAAGAGCAGTTTGCTGCCAAAGCAGGGTGTCACGTGGCAGAGTAGTGTTAAGTGGCAGAGTAGTGTACCGACAGAGTAGTGTCACGTGGCAGTGTAGTGCACCGACAGAGTAGTGTACTGTCAGAGTAGTGTACTGTCAGGGTAGTGTACTGTCAGAGTAGTGTACCGTCAGAGTAGTGTACCGTCAGAGTAGTGTACAGTTAGAGTAGTGTACTGTCAGAGTAGTGTACCGACAGAGTAGTGTACCGTCAGAGTAGTGTACAGTTAGAGTAGTGTACTGTCAGAGTAGTGTACCGACAGAGTAGTGTACCGTCAGAGTAGTGTACCGACAGAGTATTGTACTATCAGAGTAGTGTACCGACAGAGTAGTGAACTATCAGAGTAGTGTACCGACAGAGTAGTGTACCATCAGAGTAGTGTACCGTCAGAGTAGTGTACCGTCAGAGTAGTGTACCGTCAGAGTAGTGTACCGTCAGAGAAGTGTACCATCAGAGTAGTGTACCGACAGAGTAGTGTACCGTCAGAGTAGTGTGCCGACAGAGTAGTGTACTGTCAGAGTAGTTTACCGACAGAGTAGATTGCCAGTTAAGAAGGTTGCAAACAGAAAAAGTTGCCACCAGAGCAGGGTGTCAAAGCAGGCAGACTCAAGGGTTGGTTGGGGGGGGGGGAGGAATCCATTAGCAAGTCTTAAAAGGATAAGGCTGGTGCCATGGGTTTACCGCAACACCAAACCCTAGTGACGTCACCTTCTTTATCCTCTAAAACTTCCACCACTCCACCACCCATTATTTTTCAACACTTCTAAGTTGGACAAGCTTGGATGTTGGCCCATATCGCTAATGAGACAGAATTATAGAGTTTATTTGATTTGTTTTGAAGAATGTTGACTTCAGCTCTCCAAACATAAATTGAAGAGTGATGTCTTTGAAACATGCAGAAAATTCAGATAATAGCTACGACTGGACTTATTAATGCGGGGACAGCTCTGAACTAAAACTATGCTTTAAAAAGAAAAGATTGCTCAGTGTCTAATAGGTTGATATTATACATGTAATCAAACTCATGCACAAAAGCGATACTCTCCCACAGTAGCAATACTCTCCCACTGTAGCAACACTCTCCCACTGTAGCAACACTCTCCCACGGACGCAATATTCTCCCACAGTCACAACACTCTCCCACTGCAGCAATACTCTCCCACTGTAGCAATACTCTCCCACTGTAGCAATACTCTCCCACTGTAGCAATACTCTCCCACTGTAGCTATACTCTCCCACTGTAGCAATACTCTCCCACTGTAGCAATACTCTCCCACTGTAGCAATACTCTCCCACTGTAGCAATACTCTCCCACTGTAGCAATACTCTCCCACTGTAGCAATACTCTCCCACTGTAGCAATACTCTCCCACTGTAGCAATACTCTCCCACTGTAGCAATACTCTCCCACTGTAGCAATACTCTCCCACTGTAGCAATACTCTCCCACAGTCGGAATACTCTCCCACTGTAGCAATACTCTCCCACTGTAGCAATACTCTCCCACTGTAGCTATACTCTCCCACTGTAGCAATACTCTCCCACTGTAGCAATACTCTCCCACTGTAGCTATACTCTCCCACTGTAGCAATACTCTCCCACTGTAGCAATACTCTCCCACTGTAGCAATACTCTCCCACTGTAGCAATACTCTCCCACTGTAGCAATACTCTCCCACTGTAGCAATACTCTCCCACTGTAGCAACACTCTCCCCTATAAAGAAAATGGCGTTTATTTGACTTCTGTATCATAACTTAAAAAACCTTCGTGAAAACGAAGACATGCACATTGACATAAAGACATGCACATTGACATAAAGACATGCACATTGACATAAAGACATGCACATTGACATAAAGACATGCACATTGACATAGAGACATGCACATTGACATAAAGACATGCACATTGACATAAAGACATGCACATTGACATAAGGACATGCACATTGACATAAAGACATGCACATTGACATAAAGACATGCACATTGACATAAAGACATGCACATTGACATAAAGACATGCAAAGACAGACAAAGACATGTATGGACATGAAAGACAAACAAAGTAATGCAAAGACATATAAAGACAGACATGGACACAACAGTCGTTAGATTCAATCTGTCAGCACGTTGATGAACAACGAAGTCAGGGCATTGCTATTTGCTATGTATAACAACACTGGCATGACATTGACATTTGCTACGTATACTACGTATAACAACACTGACATGACATTGACATTTACTATGTATAACAACACTGGCATGGCGTTGACATTTGTTATGAATAACAACATTGGAATGACATTGACATTTACTATGTATAACAACACTGGCATGGCGTTGACATTTGTTATGAATAACAACATTGGAATGACATTGACATTTACTATGTATAACAACACTGGCATGGCGTTGACATTTGCTATGAATAACAACATTGGAATGACATTGACATTTACTATGTATAACAACACTGGCATGGAGTTGACATTTGCTATGAATAACAACATTGGAATGACATTGACATTTACTATGTATAACAACACTGGCATGGCGTTGACATTTGCTATGTATAACAACATTGGAATGACATTGACATTTGCTATGAACAACAACACTAACATGACATGGACATTTGCTATGTATAACAACATTGACATGACACACTGCTATTTGCAAAGCTGACAACTATCTTAATTGATACTATTTCCAGACATCCCCCATACTTAATAGACTTCAAGATTTCATTTCGTCTGTCTGCGTCCAGTGCACATACAGACAAACATGTTGATCACTTCCGTTTAAAGTACAGTCATTACTTTCGAGCAGTCCATTGGTTTCGCCTTACAAAGTCAGCATTTTTTGTTATTGTAACAGCCCCTTGTACGGGGGTCTCTTTACGACTCCTTTTCAAGGTCGATAAGGATACAATTATATTTAATTATTTCAATTTTTTTAAATATAAGAATGTTGTTTCTGATATAATCTACCGCCACGCCCCTTAGGTGGTCGCAGCACGCCCCTTAGGTGGTCGCAGCACGCCCCTTAGGTGGTCGCAGCACGCCCCTTAGGTGGTCGCAGCACGCCCATAAATTCACTGTACAAGTTACTGTCCTTCTGGGGTCGGTACCGCTAACATTGAGAGCCACTGTTCTTTATATCATTAAAATGATTTTATCCTGAAATTAATTAGTGCTCACTAGACAATGTGGTTCACATTAAACTATTGGGGTAACGAGTGCTCACTAGACAATGTGGTCCACATTAAACTATTGGGGTAACGAGTGCTCACTAGACAATGTGGTCCATATTAAACTATTGGGGTAACGAGTGCTCACTAGACAATGTGGTCCATATTAAACTATTGGGGTAACGAGGGCTCACTAGACAATGTGGTCCACATTAAACTATTGGGGTAACGAGTGCTCACTAGACAATGTGGTCCACATTAAACTATAGGGGTAACGAGTGCTCACTAGACAATGTGGTCCATATTAAACTATTGGGGTAACGAGTGCTCACTAGACAATGTGGTCCATATTAAACTATTGGGGTAACGAGTGCTCACTAGACAATGTGGTCCATATTAAACTATTGGGGTAACGAGTGCTCACTAGACAATGTGGTCCACATTAAACTATTGGGGTAACGAGTGCTCACTAGACAATGTGGTCCACATTAAACTATTGGGTTAACGAGTGCTCACTAGACAATGTGGTCCACATTAAACTATTGGGCTAACGAGTGCTCACTAGACAATGTGGTCCACACTAAACTATTGGGGTAACGAGTGCTCACTAGACAATGTGGTCCATATTAAACTATTTGGGTAACGAGTGCTCACTAGACAATGTGGTCCACATTAAACTATTGGGGTAACGAGGGCTCACGTATAGACAAGGTAAATGTTTCAAGAGCATTCCATGTTGTGAGAGAAAATATTTATCATGGCAATACCATATCTGGCTATACACCATCTGGCAATACAGTACTACATCTGGAAATACTATATCTGACAATAGTACATCTGGCAATACTACATCTGGTGATACAGTACTTCATCTGGCAATACTTCATCTGACTATACAATATGACATGTGGGAATACTACATCCGGTAATACAGTACAACATCAGCCAATACTACATCTGGCAATACATTACCACATCTGACAAATACTACATCTGACAATACATACAACATCAGCCAATACTACATCTGGCAATACAGTACCACATCTGACAATACTACATCTGACAATACATACAGCATCAGCCAATACTACATCTGACAATACAGTACCACATCTGACAATACTACATCTGACAATACAGTACAACATATGCCAATACTACATCTGATAATACAGTACAACATCTGCCAATACTACATCTGGAGGGAAACAAACAAATGTTGTAGTGAGTAGTGGCTCGACAGCTAAAATCTGCGCACGTCTTGCTTTATATCCTTACTTCATTTGGACCTTGTCGCCTATTGTTGTATGCAAAGTTCTAGTATCGCTCGTATTTATTCAATGTATTTCCTTTTAGTTAATAACTTGGTTAAAAAAAATGTATTTTGCGTTAGAAAAGATTCAATTAATCATTTTAATTTAAATAGTCTAGGGCAGTGGTCGGCTCGGTCAGTTGGCCACAAATCGGGTTCGAATCCGAAAAACATGGTTCTTGACAGATTCTTGAAAAGAAATGTGGCTCTCAAATTTTTTAAAATCGTTCTGCTGCTCATTTTTCGCCCTTTTGACTAATGAGTTTGCCTACCACTGGTCCAGGGTTTTCATGAGTTTGCCGACCACTGGTCTAGGGTTTTCATGAGTTTGCCTACCACTGGTCTAGGGTTTTCTCCTTTAACATCGGAATAAACAAATATATTTTGGGGTAATTGCTACTAGTGCCATTGTAAACTCAAAAGTCAATCACAAATACCAGGCTTGGGGGCTTGGAAATGAATGCCCACCAAAGACCAAGTCAAGCAAAAACAACATCAGCACCCTGGGTGGATGGGACCCGTTAACCTTGGATGGCAACTCATCTAAGAGAAGGAAACTCTAAAATCAAACTCTGGAGATGGAGTCCCGTAGGCGACATGACATTAATACATTGAAACATTCTGACAAACCCTGTAACGCAACTGTTGCCAAGCTGCATCACCCATATATGGTGTTCCCTTGGGCTCTCCAGGTGCGTGGGTAGAGACGATATGATGTCTTAAAGAAAATAATTATGTAGGCCTTGTGATTTCGTCCTGAAAAGTCCTACCAACGTCACAGTGTGACAGACGGATGTCAGTAATGGCCGCAACGAGTCCCCTGACCTCTGTATGATGGTAACAATAACAGTAATCAAATTAAAGTGTATGATCATGGGTAAAAGATATTTTCATTTCTTCTTTTTAAGTGTAGCACGTTACTGTCTCGAGTAAAACATTTTTTATTGACACTTCACGTATATTGGTGTTTCCTCGCACATGACTAATCCTAGCATTTCCTTCCAGCTCTCTAACATTGGAATACATTCTATTTGACAGTGGTCATGTTGGGGTCATGCACGTTTCAACCCGCGTTTCCATGTGGCAGCCACTTTAACATGACGTCACAAGAAGCCTATTCAAACAGGAGTGAGACTTTCACCAACTTCACCAAGAAATGGTCTCAAACTGTGAGAGTGAACGGAGGTAACTCTCGACTTGAAGCAAAGGGAGATTACTCCCATGAGCTGATCAAGACTCGCATACCAGCTAGTTACCTTGGTACCAAATTCAAAAGGAGAATTCGAAGTGTGTCTTGGCCATTTCAATTTAAGAAACATCAGTTGATAATGGCTAGTACCACTACCGAACAAGATACTAATGCCACTACCACAACAGACGCTAGCCCCACTACCGCAACAGACGCTAGTCCCACTACCACAACAGACGCTAGTCTCACTACCACAACAGACGCTAGTCCCACTACCGCAACAGACGCTAGTCCCACTACCGCAACAGACGCTAGCCCCACTACCACAACAGACGCTAGTCCCACTACCGCAACAGACGCTAGTCCCACTACCGCAACAGACGCTAGCCCCACTACCACAACAGACGCTAGCCCCACTACCACAACAGACGCTAGCCCCACTACCACAACAGACGCTAGTCCCACTACCGCAACAGACGCTAGGCCCACTACCGCAACAGACGCTAGCCCCACTACCACAACAGACGCTAGCCCCACTACTGCAACAGACGCTAGTCCCACTACCGCAACAGACGCTAGTCCCACTACCGCAACAGACGCTATGGAAACAACTTCAAATGATAAACCAGAGACGCCCTCAGATGACATTTCAGAACTAGCTTTTGAAGAGCAGCTTCTACTTGGCGCGTACCCGGGATGTGTCAAGGAACTGTTCTGCCACCAGAGTCAAAGATGTCTGAATGTACGGATCAGAAAGCCCATGTTTGGCGAGGATTTCAAAACAATGAATCACGTCATGCCGGACACGACTGAAAGAGTTTCATCGCAGCCCTCTGTCACCGACAGCACCAGAACGACGGCACATGATCGCCATCAAACTACCGATGGCACACGACCGACGCCACGTCACGACGATTCTTCGACGTTTTCTAGCAGAAGACAATCATTCCCTGTCACGGATGGCACACTGACACCAATCCCTGTCACGGATGGCACACTGACACCAATCCCTGTCACGGATGACACACCTACACCAACCCTTGTCAATGATGGCACACTGACACCAATCCCTGTCACGGATGGCACACTGACACCAATCCCTGTCACGGACGGCACACCTACACCAACCCTTGTCAATGATGGCACACTGACACCAATCCCTGTCACGGATGGCACACCTACACCGCGTTACGACCCATCTTTTCCGTCCTCAAGTAAGAGACCATCATATCCATGGTTGGAAGTGTATGAGTTTGTGTTCCCCAACAAGAAAACCACCTCGACTACTGCAAGCTCACCAACTGATTCTGCTTGTCCTACCAACCGTCTGCTGGGAGAGATGTGTTCATGCGATATGGAATGTGTGATCTACGGCGACTGCTGCGTGGACGTCTTCTACAGCTGCCACAGACTCAACGCAACCAAGGACATTATTCGCTTCATTCAGGAAACTTCGGGAAACTTTCTTGCTAAAAATAGCAAAGAATCTTATCCAAACTCTACTAAGACATCACTAAGCCTTGAAGATGACATGTTAATGACATACGGCACATGCGTCACGGTGAGGCGCTACCCTGAGCAACACGTGATGATGGTGGGGGCGTGCCCGGGCCTAAATGCCACAGAGTCGGCGCCCAGGGAGGACTGCCAGGCGTCCGATCACGTCCTGCTGCCGCCCGTGGTTGGGGACATTCACGGCACTCGGATCACGTTCAAGAATATCTTCTGCGCATTGTGTCACGGGCTTCACCCGGACAATCTCGACGTCTGGTCGGCCGAACTCCATTGCGGTGACGCTATACCGGGAAAAGATGTCACAGTCCTGTCAGATGATGACATTATCCGTCGTGTCAGTGCTGGCGTCTGTAACGTGACGTATCTCCATCCCAACCTGACTTGTCCGCCCAGGTACTGCCAACCCGGTGCTCATCTCACCGTGGTGCAACGGTCCCAGCTGACACGCGGCGTGGAGTCTGGGGTTTGCTCAGCGGACGATGAGCTGCTTTGCAGAGCTTACTTCTTTCCTGACGGCGGTTACAAAAACCCCCACTGCAAGAAGTGTCTCGCTGCTGGGACGACCCTCAGGACAAAGCGACAGGTTGAAGGTCTACACATGAAATGTGAAGTCCTCCACCCTCCGCAGGTCAGTGGTGGGGTCCTCATCATCCTTGACCTCTTCGGGCGGTACACCGGGTCACGTGACAACCATTTCACTACGCTTAACGTATGCGGGGACTCCCAGGTGTACGACCCAGACGCCCAGGCGTGCCGGACACTCTTGTGTCAGAATGGATACAAACCTCACCAGGGGAAATGCCTGTTGGACACAAGGGTCAGTGTGATGGACGGAGAACTTCAGTTATTTCCGAATACATGGCGGTTCATTAAGTTCTCCACAAATGTGACAAAATATTTCAACGTTTCTTGTGAGAAGATGGAGCGGGATTTAAACACCAATGAATTCTGGTCCCAGGTCAATATCTCTCTATCCATAGTCCCAGAGGTTGAAGAAGGGGAGCGGGGGGTGGAAGCCGACGTCATTGAAGGCAACTGTGCCATTAACAGGTCATCAACGAACCATTCAAGCGTCGTCGGCATCGACTTTCAAATAGAACTGAAACCAAAGGTGAACGTCAGCAGCTTGACCCTTGTCCAGACGATTGCACGTGTTGTGTTGAAATATCTCAGCCCGAACCGAACCACCCAGATGTGGGCTACGAATATGATCAAGGGATCCATGATCACGTGCCCAGACCACACACGTTTGAGGACGTACACCGACGTGTTGCTAACAGACAACAACAATGTCTCATACGCAGCCATCCGTAGTGCACCGACTTCACTCTATCCTGTCGGCCATATTGGTTTTGATGTCGCCATCAATGACCTCGACCCCGAAGGTGAACTTGAACTCAGGACGGTACACGTGTGCAGTGATGACCTATTCAATGAGAACTGTTCCATTGTGACGTACGGTGTCAACGAAACAACTTTCAACTCCTCCCACCTGACGATACTACACACCCGACAAGTCTACGGCCCTGGCAGGTTCAAAGTTCGAGCCGATACCGTCCTCGTGTGTTCGGATTTCAAATTTGCCAGCAGGCAAACCCCCGTGAACTCCGGAGACCAGGTTTACCGAATATTGAACTGGACAATGACGTCACTGGCCTGCTTGTTTCTCCTCGCCATGGTGGTCCTGTACTGCGGGTTTCCGGAACTCGCCACCCTGCCCGGGAAGATGACGGCCAGCCTGGCCGGAACTATGATGCTGACGTTCATGTTTAACCTCCTCACACTGGTGGACGTACATGGACCTTACATCTGTCCGGTCGTGGCGGTCATCAGCCACATTGTCACCCTGGCACATTTCGGCTGGATGTCCGCCATCGCTCTGCATATGGCCTTGACATTTGGATCCCGTGCCATGACGTCATCAGGTAAACGCAACTCGTTCCTGCTGTACAACATCGCAGTTTGGGGAAGCTCCGTCGCCATCGTTGTGACGTCAGTCGGCCTTGACCTCTCCCATTCAGATGCGCCGACCGCCACCTCCGAGCCGATGTTTGGGACCTCGAACAACGTTTCCACGAGCGAGGTCTCACACTTAACATCTACGACATCGGGATTCCCTCGCTATGGCTACCCCGTCTGTAGCTGGTTTTCTGGAGCCATGTGGACGCGCCTGGCGTTTATCATCATCCCTTTCTCCCTGACTTACATCAACAACATCGTCTGCTTCACCATTACACTGTTGGGCATTCACAAAGCCAGCCAGAACTCGGCCAAAGTTGGCAAGAAACGATCAGATTTGACCCGCTGTCTCATTTATTTCAAACTGTCCACGGCCATGGGCTTTGCCTGGATCCTCTCCCTTTTAATCAACTTTGCCCCGGAAGAAGTATCCCTTCCCTATCTGTCTGTCGTGCTCGTCTTCCTGCAGGGGGTCTTGCTATTTATGGCGTTTATGGCAAACAGCCGCGTCTACAGGGTAGTCACGCAGAGGATCAAGTTGAGAACCGCTTCCTGGAGGACGTCAGCGCAAACTACGACAACCAAGTCGAAGGTTCTTAGTACTGTCTACAGCAACCAAGACTAAGGTTGTTACTGCTGTCTACAGCAACCAGGTCTAAGGTTGTTAGTGCTGTCTACAGCAACCAGGTCTAAGGTTGTTATGTCATATCTACAACTCTTTTAACAATACTTTGCAGGTTTAAAGTACTCTAAAAGTGTGATCATTTGTAAGTGGGAAAATCAAACTCAATCAAGGCCTACAATCCTTAAAGGCCAAATCATACAAGCATGCAGAAGTTCAAGGACTAAAACATACATTTGAGTTATTTCTTGAAATTAAAATTTTATTGTACTTTTTTTTTTTAAAAAGAGAAAAATATGTTTGCATATTAAAATACTCTGAATGAATCACGACAGTTGTATGTTATGTACAGAGTCCATCTCCCAAACACTGACCAGCTGCACCTTGACGGTCACGCCATGTCCATCCCTCACAGAACACAGACCCAAGTTACACGGAGATGACCTGCAGAGATGGACGACAGTTTTAGCAGACGACATGGTTATTTCTACCGTAGAACGTTGTTGGTGTGAAATAAAATTGCAGAATCGAGTAATCGATTTATTTATCAATTATTAAATGTAATTTTAATTTTTAAAATACAGATGTCCTTATTCGGCCAAATGTCTGTTTAAGATTGTTTAGAGAATATTTTAAGGTGTTTTCGTTTTGGAGATTTCACATTGTTACCTATCTTTAATCTATCAGTAATCTATACGTAATATATCTGGAATCTATATGTAATCGTATCTTATCGTTGATAATCAGCTTCACATTTTACACAGAATTTTAACACTGGATTTATCAAAAATAAATTTTGTAAGCCTGGCCATTCAGCCACGTAACAACCAGATAACAAGCGAAGTCATAAACAGGTAACTAATAATGTCATAACCAGGTAACTAGCAATGTCATAACAGGTAACTAGCAATGTCATAACCAGGTAACCGGCAAGTCATAACCAGATAACCAGCAATGTCATAACCAGGTAACTAGCAATGTCATAACCATGTAACTAGCAATGCCATAACCAGGTAACCAGCAATGTCATCTTACCATGACTAATGAAGCACATCACACACCCCCACGCCCCCATCTATTTCTCTCCCTCCAGGTGATGGTTGTTCAAGTGTTCGCTGTTGCTGCCGAAGTCCTGAGGGTTGAAGTGGGTCAGTGGCACAGCCCTGTCTGCAGATCTGTAGAACAGCCGTTGGTTGCGGTTGCTGTTGTCTTTCAGTGTTTGTCTGGGGTTGCGTGGTCTGTTGCTGTTGTTGTTGGTGAAGGGCCACTTGCCGAGGTCGGGGTTGCCGTGTGTGTCAACCTGAGGCTGGACAACCTGAGGCGATCAGGTCAAGACAAGTGCTTATGATTTCTTCAGTTTATTTCAACTGAGTTACCCCTAAGTTGGACCAGAGCCATCTAACATTTAAATCAACCGGTAGAATTCCTGGCTTAAGATTTTAGGATACAACTTCATCAAAACTTTTCAAAAAATGCATAGCTTGGAAAATTTGTCTATGAAATGATTGGCCCTGAAGGGGGGAAAAAATCTATTTTATTACGTCATCAATTATTGAGCACAGTAGGCTTCCATAAGACTAATAAAAATAGTTTGTCTTTATTTGAGTACTGCACTCTACGTCATCAAAATCAGGGTAGTGTGTAATATTTCTTCATCTAAACTGGGGCACTATCTCAGACTGTTCAATAATCTAATAGCTTAATGTGTTACTGACCTGGTTAGATCCACCTTGGAACTGGTATGTTCTCCCGCCTTGCTGGAGACGATAAAAAACACAGATACAGTGAAGAGCAGTGAAGAGCAGTAAAGAGCAGAGAATAGCAATTAAGAGCAGAGAACAGCAGTGAAGAGCGGCACAGAGCAGAGAATAGCAGTGAGGAGCAGAGAAGAGCAGTGAAGAGCAGTAAAGAGCGTTAAAGAGCAGTGAAGAGCAGTAAAGAGCGTTAAAGAGCAGTGAAGAGCAGTTTTTTAAAGCTATCCGTTGGAAATAACAAATATCACTCTTAACGCAACCCACGCAGTCTAAACACAACTCCTTAACACAGAAAATAACATCTTAAACACAGCCAAACGTCTCCCTAACCTAATCGCCTACTGTTAAACACCTAGCTTTAAACACCAAACGCGACTTTAAACACAAGACGGCAATTCACCAGCTCTTTGATGTCATTTGGTGTAAAGACCTTTGTTTATTGCAAAAACTGTGTTCTGTCATGTTGATACTGTGTTCTGTCATGTTGATACTGTGTTCTGACATGTTGATACTGTGTTCTGTCATATTGATACTGTGTTCTGTCATGTTGATACTGTTTTCTGTCATGAAGATACTGCGTTTTGTCAAGTTGATACTGCGTTCTGTCAAGTTGATACTGTGTTCTGTCAAGTGGATACTGTGTTCTGTCATGTTGATACTGCTTTCTGTCATGTTGATACTGCTTTCTGTCATGTTGATACTGCGTTCTGTCAAGTTTGAAACTGCGTTCTGTCAAGTTGATACTGTGTTCTGTCATGTTGATACTGCGTTCTGTCATGTTGATAATGCGTTCTGTCAAGTTGAGACACATTTCTTTTTTTCTCCAATTTGTGTGTTTTCTGCTGTCACTTTAGCGGAGGAAGGCATGCGTCCGATACGTTCGTTTCATTTTCTGTTTTATTATTCCAGTTGCAACATTTATTCTTGTTCTCAATATGTCTAGAATGAACTCAACAAAGTCTCTAATGTATTATCCTTATTGATTAGATCAAGCATGGTCCTGGTAGCCGTCATACATATTCAAACGTACATATTTTTAGAGTATTTTGGCTAACAACTGAGCCACCTGTGTCTTTGGTAACAACTGAGCCACCTGTGTCTTTGCTAACAACTGAGCCACCTGTGTCTTTGCTAACAACTGAGCCACCTGTGTCTTGGCTAACCACTGAGCCACATGTGTCTAGGCTAAAAACTGAGCCACCTGTGTCTTGGCTAACAACTGAGCCACCTGTGTCTTTGCTACCAACTGAGCCACCTGTGTCTTTGCTAACAATTCAGCCATATGTGTCTTTGCTAACAACTGAGCCACCTGTGTCTATGCTAACATCTGAGCCACCTGTGTCTTTGCTAACAACTGAGCCGCCTGTGTCTTGGCTAACAATTTAGCAATCTGTCTCTTGGCATAGTTATTGAGCCACATGTGTATTGGCTAATTATCGAGCCACATGTGCCCTGGTTAACAATTGAGCTAGCTGTGTCTTGGCTAAGAATTGGGCCACTTGTATCTTAGCTAACAATTGAACCACCCGTGTCTTGGCTAATATTTGAGCCACCTGTGTCTTGGCTAACAACTGAGCCACATGTGTCTCGGCTAACAATTGAGCCACCTGTGTCTCGCTAACAATTGAACCACCTGTGTCTTGGCTAACAATTGAACCAGCTGTGTCTTGGCCTAGACACAGTTATAGTGGTGTAAGTGGTGGCTAAATAAAGAGAAATGTAAAGAGTAGCTACCAGTGTGCCGCATGGTGGGGCGACTTCGGCAGCTGGCAGGCACCTTTGTTGGGGCTCGTCATACACGGTACCTGGGGACAGAGTAGGGATGGCGTCATCAATCAGGGACTTGGCATATACAGCGGATGGATGACGTCATCATTGGGAATTGACATATACATTAGATGGATGACGTCATCATTGGGAATTGACATATACATTGGATGGATGACGTCATCATTGGGAATTGACATATACATTGGATGGATGACGTCATCATTGGGAATTGACATATACATTAGATGGATGACGTCATCATTGGGAATTGACATATACATTGGATGGATGACGTCATCATTGGGAATTGACATATACATTAGATGTATGAAGTCATCATTGGGAATTAACATATACATTGGATTGATGACGTCATCATTGGGAATTGACATATACATTAGATGGATGACGTCATCATTGGGAATTGACATATACATTGGATGGATGACGTCATCATTGGGAATTGACATATACATTAGATGGATGAAGTCATCATTGGGAATTGACATATACATTGGATGGGTGACGTCATCATTGGGAATTGACATATACATTGGATGGATGACGTCATCATTGGGAATTGACATATACATTAGAAAAACTTTAAGGAGGATTGAGTGGAGATTTAATATTTCATCATTTGCGTCATAAGTGTATGGGTAAATATATGTATATAGGTCATCTAACGAACAAATTCTTTTTTTAGTAACATTGTTCTTCCCCATCTAATGCACTAATATACATTCATCATTCAGGCAGGATTTATTTGTATGGCTTTTAATGAAATCTTACATTAAAGGGACATAAACATCTGTACGAATCAGATTTGCTTTTCCATTATTACCTTCCCTTGCAGTTCAAGTCAACCGAAGTTGCTGTCCCAGTGAATCTCTTTCACTTTCAACAAACCCTTTACCTACGTCACTATGACGTCACCGGATGACCTACCTTCACTGCACCTCTGGTGACCTAGATAGCGTCCGTAAGAACAGGTGTAGTAGAAGGTGCATGGAGGAAGGTTCTCAACGGGGTCGGGGTCTTGGTCAGGGTACCTGTGGCCCGGTCCATTGTAGACGAGACAGTTTTCGGGTTCGGAGTTACAAGGGAACGTCACGGCTTGGGAGCCCCTGGGGATGGAGACACAAATAAGACTAGTTAAGTAATGGGTACATCAATAAGATGTGAGGACCCTTCGTGACACCAAGGTAAAAGATCATTAGAGATTCTTGGTGAGAAAATGATTCAACATAAACATTACTTGTAAACTAGTTCTAGCTTAAAAAAAATAAAAAATAAAAAAATTTACCCCCCCCCCCCCTCCCCCCACACCCCCCCCCCCCCAAAGTATGATGTCGTTAATGGACCAACCCAAAAATAAAGAATCCACCACAGGATATTAAATAGTTATAAATGATGAGTGAAACTCCCAGTGTTTCTCAAACGGTTCGTCTGAGCCATCAAATCTTTCATTCTGTAAGCCGCCTGTATTAATATTATTGGAAGTTTTGATTGCTCCAGTTAATGAAATAACAAGAAACTCTGCCCAGGGAACCACTGCCCCCGTCTCCATGACAACTTACTGTACACAGTCTCCGGCCCGCCTATCGTACACGGTTCCGTTGACGCAATCAATTTGTGCGTAGTGACCTGAGCGGCACATCCCGTATGACCCACACGCCCACCAGTACAGGAAGTTCTCAGGCAGCCCCGTGCAGTCATATTCGAACTCTGACTGCTGTGAATAGCTGGACCCTGGAATAAGGCAAATGTTCTTTAACTGTGTGCAACACTAAATATAGTAATAGATGAAAATCAATAAAAATCAAACTTCATGTCGTACTGACCGGAGCTCACTCCATGTCCTACTGACCGAAGCTTACTCCATGTCTTACTGACCGAAGCTTACTCCATGTACTACTGATCGTAGCTTACTCCATGTCCTACTGACCGAAGCTTACTCCATGTCTTACTGACCGAAGCTTACTCCAAGTACTACTGACCGAAGCTTACTCCATGTACTACTGACCGAAGCTTACTCCATGTACTACTGACCGTAGCTTAATCCATGTACTACTGACCGAAGCTTACTCCATGTCCTACTGACCGTAGCTTACTCCATGGCCTACTGACCGAAGATTACTCCAAGTACTACTGACCGTAGCTTACTCCATGTCCTACTGACCGTAGCTTACTCCATGTCCTACTGATCGTAGCTTACTCCATGTCCTACTGACCGTAGCTTACTCCATGTCCTACTGACCGTAGCTTACTCCATGTCATAATGAATCTATATCTACCTTGTACTTCTCTATACCTTTTTACCTAATTAATGATTAAACTGATAGAATATAGCCGTATATGAATACCAAGTCTTATAGAAGATATCAATATGAGTTATCAAGTCTTATCACATATATCAATATGAGTTTTCAAATCTCACAGAATATGTCCATAAAGTTGTCAAGTCTCACAATATGTCCATATGAGATGTCAAAAAATAATTACTTTTATATTTTTACCATGATTGCTTGTCTTAGCCAATGATAGACAGATAGCTCTTAGTCAATCAGGGTCAACTATTTCCTCATCAATCAGGACCCAATACTCTAAATCTAAGAGTTGTATTCGTGTGTGTGTGTTGGTGTGTGTGTGTGTGTGTGTGTTTGTCGATGTGTGTGTGTGTGTTTGGGGTGAAGGGGTGTATTTAAAGTTATTTAGGTTTCGGTAGTAGTGTATTACTTACGTAATAGAATAGGATGACTTGTCATCTGTATAAAAGTAGTTTATTACTTATGTAATAGAAAAGGATCCCTTGTCATCTGTATAAAAGTAGTGTATTACTTATGTAATAGAAAAGGATCCCTTGTCATCTGTATAAAAGTAGTGTATTACTTATGTAATAGAAAAGGATCCCTTGTCATCTGTATAAAAGTAGTGTATTACTTTTGTAATAAAAGTAGTGTTCTTTCTAATGCGTAATGGCAATAATAACATAATACATTAGGTAATCAACTTTTATAATTCACTTCGTTTGCCTGGTTCTAACGCTGAGCGGTATAGAGCGATAGAGACAGGGAGAGAGAGAGAGAGAGAGAGAGAGAGAGAGAGAGAGAGAGAGAGAGAGAGAGAGAGAGGGAGAGAGAGAGAGAGAGAGAGAGAGAGAGAGAGAGAGAGAGAGAGAAGATGTGAGAGAGAGGGAGAAAAAGAGAGAGAGGGAGGGAGAGAGAGAGAGAAAATGAGAGAATGAGAGAATGAGAGAGAAGATGTGAGACAGAGGGAGAAAAAAGGAAAACCGTTGCACCAGTGTTCCCTTTATCGAATGCAGAGTTCGAGACCCGTAAATCTGAGTGATCTATCAATAGAATCAGTTCAACGGTCAGTGCAGTAGTACACAAAGAGATAAGGTCATCAAATCAAGTTCTTTCCATCGATCAACACTCAACAAAGATTGGAAAGTGTGTATAGCACCGACCTTTCCTGTGTGGTCAAGTCAAACTTACTGGTGAGAGACGCTGGCTTCGAATCCTGATCTCTGCGCACTTATTTTAGTCTAACTATGCATAGCAATCAACATGTCATACAACATTGCATACAACATTGTCTACAGACTGCTTAACTGCGGTTTAATGATGTTATTTTATTGATCTCACATTCAAAAAAATTTTAATATCGGCATCCGTGGAGATCTGCGGTAATTATTTTTTTTAAAATGTGTGTCCTTTATTTGTAACAGCTTGAGACTCCCCGAGTCACATTAGCTGAATATTACCATTTTCAATTGATGAAACATACGTAGTTTTTAGGGTAGTTGCTAGTTTTTTAAAAAAAAAGTATACCTACTTCTATTTAACGATTGTACAATTAACTAATGACATGAGTGGACTTAACAACCACTAAAAATAAACTAAGGACATGAGTGGACTTACCTACTACTAACAGGAGCACCAAAGACTGAACTAAGTAACCCATCGTAACAATACTGCCGCGGCTCTACACTATGGAGACGTACGAGTTGACAGAGCGTTTCTCCCAATGACCAGCGGCCGGCCTTATATACCGGTGGTCCAGTGCTAAGCCCGTCAGAGGTGCCGGCTTACAACTGGGGCCCCGGCTTAAGTCCCTGATCACTGTGTACACCAGCCTAATTGCCCGGGGGGCTTCCCCGTGGTCTCGGTGGCTCATTTCTGTACAAACAACAAGTTAGTGACATCAATCGTGTGGCCAGACTGTCTGGTTCACATCCTAAGCTGGTCACTCTCTGGCTTTTTTTCCCTTGTTGATTCTTTTCTTATATCAACCAGACGAGCATATCTGTCTTATAGTTTTGTCTGCCTGATATCATTTTATGTCTTATAGTTTTGTCTTATTGTATGGTAACACTAATAGTTTTGATTGTCCAATAGTTTTGTCAGTCTAATAGTTTTGTTTGTCTTAAATTTTTTCTTTACAGTTTTTGTTAAATGGTTGACTGTAGTTGGGTGGACATGTTGAGAATGGTTGTTAGGAATTGGGTGGACATGGTGAAAATGGTTGGCTGTAGTTGGGTGGACATGGCGAGAATGGTTGGCTGTAGTTGGGTGGACATGTTGAGAATGGTTGTTAGGAATTGGGTGGACATGGTGAAAATGGTTGGCTGTAGTTGGGTGGACATGTTGAGAATGGTTGTTAGGAATTGGGTGGACATGGTGAAAATGGTTGGCTGTAGTTGGATAGACATGGTGAGAATGGTTGGCTGTAGTTGGGTGGACATGGTGAAAATGGTTGGCTGTAGTTGGGTGGACATGGTGAGAATGGTTGGCTGTAGTTGGATGGACATGGTGAGAATGGTTGGCTGTAGTTGGGTGGACATGGTGAGAATGGTTGGCTGTAGTTGGATGGACATGGTGAGAATGGTTGGCTGTAGTTGGATAGACATGGTGAGAATGGTTGGCTGTAGTTGGGTGGACATGGTGAGAATGGTTGGCTGTAGTTGGGTGGACAATCTTAGAATTTCAGGATTTAAAACTGACGGCTTACATAATAAATCTAACATATTACATATACGAGACATACATCTAGCATCTTACATATACGAGACATACATCTGCGAGTTACAGAATTCGAGAGAGGATGGGACTGAGAGACATTCTGACATCTTTAGATTTTTTTTAAACCCAAAATATATTTAAAACATTTTGTTGTTTTTTTAAATTAACTCATGAAAGTTTTCTGTAACTGAATTGTTAGTAGTTATAATATCCAGTGTAAATTTAAGACCTTTATGAAAATGAGGCCTGGGCCCCACGAAACAAGCATCACCCCCTCCCCCCTCGCCCCCCCTCCCGGGTCAAAGCACCCACTTGTTCCACTAGCAAATGTGTTTACTCTTGTCTAGACCAGGTTGTGTTCAGGACAGAAAAGCGACGACAACTGAAGAGAAAACAATGGTAGGTCATGACACAACTGTACAGGTCAGTGTTGAAGTAGGTCACTTGTTTCATCCACCAGTAGGTCAATTTACCTGCTGATCGTAAGGACGTCCCATTATTATTGTCATATGTAGCACACGTTACACAATGCTTTCAAAGCCCTACCCATAGTAACATTACCGGGATTAGTGACTCCTATGTTACCTATTTCCTCAATACCCATTTCCTCAATACCCATCTCCTTGATACCCAACTCCTTGTTACCCATCTCCTTGATACCCAATTCCTTGTTACCCATCTCCTTGCTACCCAACTCCTTGTTACCCATCTCCTTGGTACCCAACTCCTTGTTACCCATCTCCTTGGTACCCAACTCCTTGTTACCCATCTCCTCGTTACCCATCTCCTTGATACCCAACTCCTTGTTACCCATCTCCTTGATACACAACTGCTTGTTACCCATCTCCTTGTTACCCAACTCCTTGTTACCCATCTCCTTGATACCCAACTCCTCATTACCCATCTCCTTGATACCCAACTCCTTGTTACCCATCTCCTTGATACCCAACTCCTTGTTACCCAGCTCCTTGTTACCCAACTCCTTGTTACCCATCTCCTTGATACCCAACTCCTTGAAGAGCTGCCAGGTTGAGGGAGTGGTTATCACAGTTCAGAAATGTTGCTTTGGATTTATGTCTAAGAGACGTTTCTGCCGGCCAGACAGACGGCCACTCATTGTGGCTGCGTTATGTCTAAGAGACGTTTCTGCAGGCCAGACAGACGACCCCTCATTATGGCTGCGTTATCATAGGTGTGACCTCTGCACAGATCAAAGTCGAGTCCAACGTTTTTAAGAGTTTTCAGAACAAGTTCTCCCTAATGTTGTGCATCTGGCTTCACAGTAAGCAGGGAATGACTCTTTTATTTCGAATTTCTCGACATCCAAGTAACGAATTATAAGGGATGTGGAATCAAGCATCAGAGAAAAGTAACAAACTTGCTTGACTTTCCCAACAATTGATTCCCTAACTTGATTGCCCATCAAGTTTATGATCTGGTTTTGAATTTCAGGTGACAAATAATGTGTCTTCCCATATTCGATTCTATGTAAGTGGTGTTTCGAAACTTCATCAAATTCTGCAAGAAATTTCAAAGATTCTTGGAAGTTCCCAGGATTGGAAGAATCCAGTTTTTCTTGGTGGCCACATAAGCTTGAGTTGGTTTTTATTAAGTACTTGACAGCTGCTCTACACGCTTCAGAATTTATCTCCAATACTGCTGATTTGTCAAAATTTGCTCATGAAGCATATGTGACAGTTCATCTGGTTCTGCTTTAAGCCTTTCTTCTTCTAACTTCCACTTCAAAAAAGCTTGTCTGCGGTGGACTCCTTCTTCATGCTCTTTCAGTCTCTCAGGTTTCTACCATTTGTTGAAACCAACTCCAGGTTTGCTCAATGCACTAGATGTTTTTTTCTGATGCCTCAGAAAGCATTACACATGCAAAACAAAACAGACATTCCAAGTGTGGAGAGAAGAGGAGCCAAGATCGGTTGCGAATTTCTCCTGTTGGAAGCTTTCTAGTGAACCATGATGACTTTCTCCTGTTGGAAGCTTTCTAGTGAACCATGATGACGTCAAACTTCGTGATTTATTTTGGGTAAACTCTGTTGGAAACAAGCACTCTTCATCGTTGTTTTGGAAGAATTAGCTCCCCTTTCATACAATCTTTGCTCGCAGTTCGTCAGATAAACTTCCCGGCCGGATATATCCGAAGTCTTTGTACTTAATTACAGTTTCTTCAACTTCTGGAGAATGTGATTTTGGAAGATCATCACGTGACTCATCGTCTGTATCACTTACTTGAGATGTTTTCTCTGACTGGGGTCAAAGGTTCTCTCCCCCCCCCCCAACTGAAGTTTCATCAGTACTACTTCTCTCATCAAGAGGCATTTCCACTCCTTAAGTCTCTTCGACTGCTGTATCTTTGTATGAATCATCTGAATGGTTATACTTTTCTTCACCATGTTCATGGTCTCCTTTGTTTCCAGTGGTCTTATCAGGTGTCTTCTCAAAGAACCCTTCAACAACTTTCCTTGATTTTGCAGCTTCTTGCTTTTCTGCAGCACGTTTTTCTCGTTGTGTAGCCCCACTCTGGGTAAACTCGTGCTTTCGGCATGGGTCAAGTTCCCCTATAAAGAATAACATTCTTTTAATTTCACAAATAAAAAATATGAAAAAAATGTCTATATACTTGTTTCATCCGCCATGATTGTGAAATTTCGTCAAAATAGATATAAACATAGGGTTTTTCAATCAATTTTCCCACCCTTGCAATCAATTATCCAATGAAAAATTTAACACCCCTATTTTATTATTTTCTTGCAATCAATTTTCCCAACCTTGCAATCAATTTCCCAATGAAAAATTGTACCCCTTACTTTATTTTTAAAACATACTAAAAAACTTATTAATAGTAAAAAATCAAAGTTATTCCTTTATTTCCTCCATTCGTTCTGCTCGGATTATATACCTTAACATTTTTTTTCTGTCAAATCCATCACAGTCTGTTGTGGTATTAACGTTAAAACCCTCATTAATACAAACATTTAATTGCTCTTCGCTCTTACATCGCTCTCTAATAACATAGTTTTTCCATTTAGAAAAGCAAGTTTCAATCGGATTGAGGAAAGGTGAATAGGAGGGTAAATACTCGGGTGTCAAGTTTAATTCTGATTTTGAAGAAGCCAAACCCGAATGATGGGGAATTCTAGCACATTATCAAGAATAAATATTGGATCTGTTACACCCAATTCTGTACATTTTTTAAGGTTCATTAACGTCACCTTAAAATCCTCGCTATTTAAAGCTTCATCATGAATGTTGCTGTAGATCATACAGTTTTTAATTCATGGCGGCAAAGACAGAAAGAGTTCTAGTTCTTGCAGCAGGCACATCTACACCAGCGGATGTACCAACAAGTGAACGACCTTTTCTTTTGGTCTTGATGAGACAGCAAACCCCACTTCATCTAAAAAAAACACCAATCTTTCAGCACTATGAGTTACTTCATACTCTCGAACCTTTGGAGCATAAATAAACCGTTTGTCAATGGTTATCTCATTGTTTCGAGGCTCTGGAACTACTGTTGTCTGGTTAAGAGTATGGTGAAATGACCTTAGACACCGGTCAATTGTACTATAAGAAACTTGAAATGAAAATTGTTCAAGAACCTTATCACTTGACTCAGTCAACGTTACCAAGGAGTTCTCATCGACCCAAGCATGAATTCGGTCTCTAGGTATGAGATCAAGCTTTGAACGCCTATTCCCTCCCTTTTGTTTAACAACAATTTGGCCAGTTTTTTTTTTTAATAATTACTCATTACTTTTCAAACGGCCCAATAGTCTAACGCTAAAGCATCGGAAAAAGCTTTAGTAGACATGCCTTGCCTGATCTTGTTGACTAAATTGACTGCAAGGGTCGGAAAATTGACTGCAAGGGTGGGAAAATTTACTGCAAGGGTGGGGAAAATTGACTGCAAAGGTGGGAAAATTGACTGCAAGGGTGGGAAAATAGATCGAAAAACCCTATCTACGAACTATTACCCTTCTATTTATGTCTATGGACAGATGGATTTTAGGATGGACATAAAATAGAAGCTACCGATAAAATGCCGTCAAGATAACGTGTATTACAAAAACCGGAGTTATGTATTGACAGTTTTTAGTAAACTTTTTACCATGTGTTGATATACGTATTTTTGAAATGCTTAATCTTTGTGGAGTACATGCAACAGGGTCACTAGCTTGCATAACAACGTTAATAGCAAGATTACATAGCAGCGGCGTATTTTTTTATATTTAATGTAAAAAAAAAAATTTCAAACACTCCTTTGGGGGCCTCCCTCAAGTAGGGGCCCGGGGGGGGGGGACTTTCGAAATTGAACCCCCCCTTCCCCAGCTACGCCACTACGATCACCGATAATGGACACTAGTTATAAAATGCGCCCAACTTTCAACTATCAAACCTTCTCAAAAAAGAGTTAGAACTCAGGTTACATAGCAGCGGCGTATTTTTTTATATTTAATGTAAAAAAAAAAATTTCAAACCCCCCTTTGGGGGCCTCCCTCAAGTAGGGGCCCGGGGGGGGGGGACTTTCGAAATTGAACCCCCCCTTCCCTAGCTACGCCACTACGATCACCGATAATGGACACTAGTTATAAAATGCGCTCAACTTTCAACTATCAAACCTTCTCAAAGAAGAGTTAGAACTCAGGTGCTCTGTTACACAGCACTCAGATGAAGAACCATTTTTAAATCCTATTTTTAACTTGACCTTTGGTTCGTCGCTGGATCGCAAAAATCTTCGGACGGCTAATTGACCCACTTCCTGTCCTTCTATCGAACTGAATCTAGGCACACACAAATTTTTTTCCGATGACGACACATTCTATCAAATGTTCAGCCTAACACCAAACCTCATAAAATCAACCTTTTTTCAATGGGGAATATAAAGGAATTATGATGCCACTTATTTCATAAAACCAAATTCCTGATAACTGGGTGAAATGCGAATCTTGTAAGAAAATAAACAATATTGCAAGTGCGTTTGGTGCGTACTCTTCTGTGTTGTTTGTCATTAAACTGGGGTGTAAAAGTGGGTGAGTCATTCCAATATTTAGTTAGTTTGGTGCGTACTCTTCTGTGTTGTTTGTCATTAAACTGGGGTGTAAAAGTGGGTGAGTCATTCCAATATTTAGTTAGTTTGGTGCGTACTCTTCTGTGTTGTTTGTCATTAAACTGGGGTGTAAAAGTGGGTGAGTCATTCCAATATTTAGTTAGTTTGGTGCGTACTCTTCTGTGTTGTTTGTCATTAAACTGGGGTGTAAAAGTGGGTGAGTCATTCCAATATTTAGTTAGTTTGGTGCGTACTCTTCTGTGTTGTTTGTCATTAAACTGGGGTGTAAAAGTGGGTGAGTCATTCCAATATTTAGTTAGTTTGGTGCGTACTCTTCTGTGTTGTTTGTCATTAAACTGGGGTGTAAAAGTGGGTGAGTCATTCCAATATTTAGTTAGTTTGGTGCGTACTCTTCTGTGTTGTTTGTCATTAAACTGGGGTGTAAAAGTGGGTGAGTCATTCCAATATTTAGTTAGTTTGGTGCGTACTCTTCTGTGTTGTTTGTCATTAAACTGGGGTGTAAAAGTGGGTGAGTCATTCCAATATTTAGTTAGTTTGGTGCGTACTCTTCTGTGTTGTTTGTCATTAAACTGGGGTGTAAAAGTGGGTGAGTCATTCCAATATTTAGTTAGTTTGGTGCGTACTCTTCTGTGTTGTTTGTCATTAAACTGGGGTGTAAAAGTGGGTGAGTCATTCCAATATTTAGTTAGTTTGGTGCGTACTCTTCTGTGTTGTTTGTCATTAAACTGGGGTGTAAAAGTGGGTGAGTCATTCCAATATTTAGTTAGTTTGGTGCGTACTCTTCTGTGTTGTTTGTCATTAAACTGGGGTGTAAAAGTGGGTGAGTCATTCCAATATTTAGTTAGTTTGGTGCGTACTCTTCTGTGTTGTTTGTCATTAAACTGGGGTGTAAAAGTGGGTGAGTCATTCCAATATTTAGTTAGTTTGGTGCGTACTCTTCTGTGTTGTTTGTCATTAAACTGGGGTGTAAAAGTGGGTGAGTCATTCCAATATTTAGTTAGTTTGGTGCGTACTCTTCTGTGTTGTTTGTCATTAAACTGGGGTGTAAAAGTGGGTGAGTCATTCCAATATTTAGTTAGTTTGGTGCGTACTCTTCTGTGTTGTTTGTCATTAAACTGGGGTGTAAAAGTGGGTGAGTCATTCCAATATTTAGTTAGTTTGGTGCGTACTCTTCTGTGTTGTTTGTCATTAAACTGGGGTGTAAAAGTGGGTGAGTCATTCCAATATTTAGTTAGTTTGGTGCGTACTCTTCTGTGTTGTTTGTCATTAAACTGGGGTGTAAAAGTGGGTGAGTCATTCCAATATTTAGTTAGTTTGGTGCGTACTCTTCTGTGTTGTTTGTCATTAAACTGGGGTGTAAAAGTGGGTGAGTCATTCCAATATTTAGTTAGTTTGGTGCGTACTCTTCTGTGTTGTTTGTCATTAAACTGGGGTGTAAAAGTGGGTGAGTCATTCCAATATTTAGTTAGTTTGGTGCGTACTCTTCTGTGTTGTTTGTCATTAAACTGGGGTGTAAAAGTGGGTGAGTCATTCCAATATTTAGTTAGTTTGGTGCGTACTCTTCTGTGTTGTTTGTCATTAAACTGGGGTGTAAAAGTGGGTGAGTCATTCCAATATTTAGTTAGTTTGGTGCGTACTCTTCTGTGTTGTTTGTCATTAAACTGGGGTGTAAAAGTGGGTGAGTCATTCCAATATTTAGTTAGTTTGGTGCGTACTCTTCTGTGTTGTTTGTCATTAAACTGGGGTGTAAAAGTGGGTGAGTCATTCCAATATTTAGTTAGTTTGGTGCGTACTCTTCTGTGTTGTTTGTCATTAAACTGGGGTGTAAAAGTGGGTGAGTCATTCCAATATTTAGTTAGTTTGGTGCGTACTCTTCTGTGTTGTTTGTCATTAAACTGGGGTGTAAAAGTGGGTGAGTCATTCCAATATTTAGTTAGTTTGGTGCGTACTCTTCTGTGTTGTTTGTCATTAAACTGGGGTGTAAAAGTGGGTGAGTCATTCCAATATTTAGTTAGTTTGGTGCGTACTCTTCTGTGTTGTTTGTCATTAAACTGGGGTGTAAAAGTGGGTGAGTCATTCCAATATTTAGTTAGTTTGGTGCGTACTCTTCTGTGTTGTTTGTCATTAAACTGGGGTGTAAAAGTGGGTGAGTCATTCCAATATTTAGTTAGTTTGGTGCGTACTCTTCTGTGTTGTTTGTCATTAAACTGGGGTGTAAAAGTGGGTGAGTCATTCCAATATTTAGTTAGTTTGGTGCGTACTCTTCTGTGTTGTTTGTCATTAAACTGGGGTGTAAAAGTGGGTGAGTCATTCCAATATTTAGTTAGTTTGGTGCGTACTCTTCTGTGTTGTTTGTCATTAAACTGGGGTGTAAAAGTGGGTGAGTCATTCCAATATTTAGTTAGTTTGGTGCGTACTCTTCTGTGTTGTTTGTCATTAAACTGGGGTGTAAAAGTGGGTGAGTCATTCCAATATTTAGTTAGTTTGGTGCGTACTCTTCTGTGTTGTTTGTCATTAAACTGGGGTGTAAAAGTGGGTGAGTCATTCCAATATTAATTTAGTTCAGGGGCGTAAAAAAATGTGCGGTTGCGAGCCTAAGGGTGGCCGGGGGGGGGGTGTTCTAAATGGTATTCTTATATAGTATGCTACTTGTACGCATGTTTTGTCCAATGTTCAGCCCCACCCCCTATAGGTCTTTATTACATTTTGTAAAGGTTGTACACGTAAAATCTTTGTTTTTAGGCATTGTTAAATTATTCAGGAATGCACATGCTGCCAGAGTCCTTTCTTTTTGTCAGACAGGACCTCAGCAACTGATCTTCTCATGGTTATATTACTAAAGGTATAGTTTAGGCCTCGTTGAATATGTTGGCTGTGCGAGATGGTCAGAGTGGTTCCCACCCCCCCCCACACACACCCCCCCCATCCCCCACGGTCCTGAGATGAAGGCGGTTCCTCACGTGTGTGTGTCTAGCTTCGCCCCTTGGTACCATGTGACGTCACGTCCGGTGGTTCATGAGGTAACAAGTACACAGGCTATTTTGTACCCTCTTTTTATCTATGTGCACACACACCAATGACGGGAAAACACAATTTCCGGTCTGGTCTATTGACGTCTGGCTTATCTGCGCACGTGACCAACCAAGGGAGATAACACGAGGATTACAACTAAATAAGGGTCCTCACCCTTTAAGCAAATGACGTGAAATAAATAAAACAGTTGAGCCCCAAATTCGTTACTAAAAAAACATATCAGGTTTTGTCGTATTAGAAGCAGTAATGCTCGCACATTTCTTGACACGTGATTAAACATTTATAATTAATGTACACTGCTATATAAATGTAACTCTTCATCCAATGTGTGGGTGTGTGTGTGTGTGTGTGTGTGTGTGTGTGTTTAACTCTCAGTGATCATAGTTATCGCAATCTAAATCGTTAAATGAACTGTGCCTGCCTCTTCTTTACATTGAGATATCAAGTGCAGTTCTACACACTAATTGCTGTCTACTTTATTTCCATGAAACACTCTAAGTACTCGATGGAACACTACTAATCATAACATCAGTAACATAACAGGATATGCATCTCCAAAGTTGATATAGGATCGCTTCTCAGACATTGAAACGTCCATCTTCTTCACAGTGTCTGCTCCCAAACTTGTACTTTAATCTCAGGCCAATTACTCTCCAAATAAAATAGATATCCCAAGCTTCATATTTTTCTCAGATATTCTTCAGCTCAGTCCGGTGTACAAAAAATATGAGTGTCGTGTACATGTGTAACAATAACGAATGTACACAGGAATTTAATTAATATACACAGCAATAAGTAATGAACTGTTTTCAAGGGTTCTTAGTTCGGTATCCTTGCATACTTAGTGTATCCTCTACAATGTATCATTGTCTGGGGAAAGGGTTGAGCTGTTTGAGAATCTTTTGACCAGACACTAACTAGAGAACATGTTCCAACGATGTGAAACACGCTGGTTAAACCTGACACTAACCAGGGAACATGTTCCAAAGATGTGAAACAAACTGGTTAAACCAGACACTAACTAGGGAACATGTTCCAACGATGTGAAACAAACTGGTTAAACCAGGCACTAACTAGGGAACATGTTCCAAAGATGTGAAAGAAACTGGTTAAACCAGACACTAACTAGGGAACATGTTCCAACGATGTGAAACAAACTGGTTAAACCAGGCACTAACTAGGGAACATGTTCCAAAGATGTGAAACAAACTGGTTTAACCGGAGCTTACCATCATACAAAATTTGTTTTTGATAATTGATAGAAGTGCGTTATCAAATCATCTGTTCTGCCAGTTGATTATTGATCTATGTGCGTTATCAAATCATCTGTTCTGCCAGTTGATTATTGATCTATGTGTGTTATCAAATCATCTGTTCTGCCAGTTGATTATTGATCTATGTGTGTTATCAAATCATCTAACTTGTCCTTTGTTAATTGATCTAAGTGTGTTATCAAATCATCTAACTTGTCCTTTGTTAATTGATCTAAGTGTGTTATCAAATCATCTAACTTGTCCTTTGTTAATTGATCTAAGTGTGTTATCAAATCATCTAACTTGTCCTTTGTTAATTGATCTAAGTGTGTTATCAAATCATCTAACTTGTCCTTTGTTAATTGATCTAAATTGGTTATCAAATCATCTGTCTAAATGTTTGCTAATTTATCAAAGTGTGTTAGCAAATCATCTGTCTTACTACTTGATAATTGATCACTTAGATCAATTAACAAACAGCAAGGACTAAGGGACATGAGGATGAGGATAAGGAAAGATAATAAATATTTCACACCAATATGATTCTATTATATAATAACACTAGTTCTTTCAACATAAGTCATTTCAGCATTAGTTATTTCCTCATCCGTCATTTAATCAACAGCCAATTCATCGTCAGTCATTTCCAGATGATTTCACAATGTTGTAGAAATTAATTTTGTTTGTAAATATTGAAAAATGACCCAAAAAATGAAAACGAAGTTAGTTCTGTATTATTTTAAATGTTTATATTCTCTTTTACGTCCCTTGTTCTCCTCATGGCAGATGATGGCCGAGATATACCGTGATGCACGGCGTCTGTCAGGTTGGTCAAAGGTGGTTGGTCACAGGTGGTTGGTCACAGGTGGTTGGTCACAGGTGGTTGGTCACAGGTGGTCGGTCACAGGTGGTTGGTCACAGGTGGTTGGTCACAGGTGGTTGGTCACAGGTGGTTGGTCACAGGTGGTTGGTCACAGGTGGTTGGTCACAGGTGGTTGGTCACAGGTGGTTGGTCACAGGTGGTTGGTCACAGGTGGTTGGTCACAGGTGGTTGGTCACAGGTGGTTGGTCACAGGTGGTTGGTCACAGGTGGTTGGTCACAGGTGGTTGGTCACAGGTGGTTGGTCACAGGTGGTTGGTCACAGGTGGTTGGTCACAGGTGGTTGGTCACAGGTGGTTGGTCACAGGTGGTTGGTCACAGGTGGTTGGTCACAGGTGGTTGGTCACAGGTGGTTGGTCACAGGTGGTTGGTCACAGGTGGTTGGTCACAGGTGGTTGGTCACAGGTGGTTGGTCACAGGTGGTTGGTCACAGGTGGTTGGTCACAGGTGGTTGGTCACAGGTGGTTGGTCACAGGTGGTTGGTCACAGGTGGTTGGTCACAGGTGGTTGGTCACAGGTGGTTGGTCACAGGTGGTTGGTCACAGGTGGTTGGTCACAGGTGGTTGGTCACAGGTGGTTGGTCACAGGTGGTTGGTCACAGGTGGTTGGTCACAGGTGGTTGGTCACAGGTGGTTGGTCACAGGTGGTTGGTCACAGGTGGTTGGTCACAGGTGGTTGGTCACAGGTGGTTGGTCACAGGTGGTTGGTCACAGGTGGTTGGTCACAGGTGGTTGGTCACAGGTGGTTGGTCACAGGTGGTTGGTCACAGGTGGTTGGTCACAGGTGGTCGGTCACAGGTGGTCGGTCACAGGTGGTCGGTCACAGGTGGTCGGTCACTAGTGGTCAATCACAGGTGGTCGGTCACGGGTGGTCGTCACCTGTGGTTGGTTACAGGGGGTTGGTTACAGGTGGTCGGTCACCGGTGGTCGGTCACAGGTGGTCGGTCACAGGTGGTCGGTCACAGGTGGTCAGGCACAGATGGTCGGTCACTAGTGGTCAATCACAGGTGGTCGGTCACGGGTGGTCGTCACCTGTGGTTGGTTACAGGTGGTTGGTCACAGGTGGTTGGTCACAGGTGGTCGGTCACAGGTGGTCGGTCACAGGTGGTCGGTCTCAGGTGGTCGGTCACTAGTGGTCAATCACAGGTGGTCGGTCACGGGTGGTCGTCACCTGTGGTTGGTTACAGGGGGTTGGTTACAGGTGGTCGGTCACCGGTGGTCGGTCGCAGGTGGTCGGTCACAGGTGGTCGGTCACAGGTGGTCGGTCACAGGTGGTTGGTCACATGTGGTTGGTTAAAGGTGGTTGGTCACAGGTGGTTGGTCACAGGGGGTTGGTTAAAGGTGGTTGGTCACAGGTGGTCGGTCACAGGTGCCTCATCCTCATCCTCATGTCCCTTAGTCATTGGACCGTTGGGGTGCTACAGATGACATGTGAACCATCCTCCTCCATTCGTCTCTGTCTTCAGCACTACGCACTGCATCGCCCAGTGTTGGTCCTGTCCACTCTTTTATGTTATCCTCCCACCTTTTTCTTTGTCTTCCTCTTCTTCTCCCTCCTCTTGTGGTGCCCTGCAATATTTCTTTGGCAAGCCCTTGTTTCCTTGTTACGTGGCCGTACCATTGTAGTTTGCGTTTTTTCACAGTCACCAGTAGGTCATCGTACTCCCCAATTGCCTGATGCACCTTTTCTTTCACTGTATAATTGGAGATATGGTCCCTATTATCTATACAGATTCATTTAAAATTTGCTAACTATAAGATCGGCTAGTTGTGACAAATTTGTCACAATGTGAACAATATGCTGGCTGATGCAATGTCAAAATGTGACGCATCTGTTTGCTATTGGATGTGTCATAATGTGATCAATTTGTTAACGATAAGATTTGAACATTTGGCAATGGTATAGTCGTCAGGCCACTCACTCTCCAAGTCCACCGTACACAGCCGCCATTGTAGTCGAAACAGAGACCAAAGTTTAATGGGCTGAAAATAAATACCCCTCAAAAATTTGGCCTACATAAGTCCTGGCCATTCCAGATCAATTATCATTGATAGAGTTGAAGGCCAGACTGCCAACCAAGCCATCGATAAAAATCAATGGATCAATATTTTAAACTATTTGTCTGCATTATTTACCACATAGTAACAGAAAAATTCAATTTTTCAATAATTGCAACCGTTGCACACTGTCTTTATCTTTGAAATTTTTTGCGCAGTTAATTTTATTTGTTGACACAAAGGGGGCCCACTTATTTAAAACAAATAGTTGACACCAGGGGGCCCACTTATTTAAAACAAATAGTTGACACCAGGGGGCCACTTATTTAAAACAAATAGTTGACACCAGGGGCCCACTTATTTAAAACAAATAGTTGACACCAAATGGGACACTTATTTAAAACAAATAGTTGACACCAGGGGCCCACTTATTTAAAACAAATAGTTGACACCAGGGGCCCACTTATTTAAAACAAATAGTTGACACCAGGGGGCCCACTTATTTAAAACAAATAGGTGACACCAAATGGGACACTTATTTAAAACAAATAGTTGACACCAAATGGGACACTTATTTAAAACAAATAGGTGACACCAAATGGGACACTTATTTAAAACAAATAGGTGACACCAAATGGGACACTTATTTAAAACAAATAGGTGACACCAAATGGGACACTTATTTAAAACAAATAGGTGACACCAGGGGCCCACTTATTTAAAACAAATAGGTGACACCAAATGGGACACTTATTTAAAACAAATAGGTGACACCAATGGGCCACTTATTTAAAACAAATAGGTGACACCAAATGGGACACTTATTTAAAACAAATAGGTGACACCAAATGGGACACTTATTTAAAACAAATAGGTGACACCAGGGGCCCACTTATTTAAAACAAATAGGTGACACCAGGGGGCCACTTATTTAAAACAAATAGTTGACACCAGGGGCCCACTTATTTAAAACAAACAGGTGACACCAATGGGCCACTTATTTAAAACAAATAGGTGACACCAATGGGCCACTTATTTAAAACAAATAGGTGACACCAATGGGCCACTTATTTAAAACAAAAAGGTGACACCAATGGGCCACTTATTTAAAACAAATAGGTGACACCAATGGGACACTTATTTAAAACAAATAGGTGACACCAATGGGCCACTTATTTAAAACAAATAGGTGACACCAATGGGCCACTTATTTAAAACAAATAGGTGACACCAATGGGACACTTATTTAAAACAAATAGGTGACACCAATGGGCCACTTATTTAAAACAAATAGGTGACACCAATGGGACACTTATTTAAAACAAATAGGTGACACCAAGGGGCCACTTATTTAAAACAAATAGGTGACACCAGGGGGCCAGTTATTTAAAACAAATAGGTGACACCAATGGGCCACTTATTTAAAACAAATAAGTGACACCAATGGGCCACTTATTTAAAACAAATAGGTGACACCAAGGGGCCACTTATTTAAAACAAATAGTTGACACCAAGGGGCCACTTATTTAAAACAAATAGTTGACACCAATGCGCAAGGTATTTAAAACAAATAGGTGACACCAATGGGCCACTTATTTAAAACAAATAGGTGACACCAATGCGCCACTTATTTAAAACAAATAGGGGACACCAATGGGCCACTTATTTAAAACAAATAGGTGACACCAATGGGACACTTATTTAAAAAAAATAGGTGACACCAATGGGCCACTTATTTAAAACAAATAGGTGACACCAATGGGACACTTATTTAAAACAATCAGGTGACACCAAGGGGCCACTTATTTAAAACAAATAGGTGACACCAGGGGGCCAGTTATTTAAAACAAATAGGTGACACCAATGGGCCACTTATTTAAAACAAATAAGTGACACCAATGGGCCACTTATTTAAAACAAATAAGTGACACCAATGGGCCACTTATTTAAAACATATAGGTGACACCAAGGGGCCACTTATTTAAAACAAATAGGTGACAACAATGTGCCAGTTATTTAAAACACTTAGGTGACACCAAGGGGCCACTTATTTAAAACAAATAGGTGACACAAGGGGGCCACTTATAAAAACATTTGACGTGACTTTACATCACATTACCTTTCAACTAGGTCAACAACGAAAGCAAACAAACATTTCTTTTAACTCTGTCCTGAACCTTGACCCCGTGACGTAATAAAGTACAAAATTCAAGGTGTTGTTCAAGTACAGCACCATCACCAACACGGTGTGGATGAGAACTTGGCGTGGATTGTCTATGCCCCGTTCCGGAATGGTCGGCGCCGTCTGCTGGTAGATGCCGATTGGGAACGTGCACACGATGAAGACGGCGTTGACCGTGACGAGAATCACGGACAGTGACGCGTCACGCCTGGAGATGACGTTTTTCAAACCGCTTTTGGTAGGGATCACACGCGAGCCGTCCGAGGTGACTGTGGCCAGTTCCGGTCTGTAGGAGGTCCTCTGGAGCAGGCGTCTACGGCGAAGCAAGCCGACGATGATGATGACGTTGAGGATGAGGATGATCACAAAGGGAAGCAGGCATTGTTTGAGGAACTGGAACGTAAAGAAGACGTACATGTTGGTCCCGTTGACTTTCTTCCCTGCGCATGTGCGGTATGCGAAAGTGTCGTTACTGGACTTGGCGGCTGGGTGCAGCGTGGCGAGACCGTGGCGACGACTGGTGCTTTCAAATACGTCTTGAACTGATAAAGGTGTTTTTCGTGGTGATGATGGTGCTGCTCTCGGTGATGATGTTGACGGGGGAGATGGTACGGTGACCGGTGCTGCCGCAGTGGATGCGACAGGAGACCTGCCGAGGAGGAAGAAGACGGGGATGTTGCTGGAGGCCACCAGCAGGATGGTGACAGCGAGCACGAGGCAAGATTTGGATTTGGTGCAGAGAAGCTTGACCTTGTGCGGCAGGATGATGGACACCACTCTCTCTGACGTCACGACGACCAGCGTCCAGGCGCTGAGCTGGGTGAACAGGTACACGCTGAATACGTGGCTCTGACAGATGCGTTCTGTGACCCCTCTCATATCATAATCTGAGAACCACAAAGTTCGGTTAAAAATAAACACAAACTTCGATTCAATCTGAACACATTGTGAAACATGAACAAAACCCTCGGGGAGAATTAATTTTAAAAGCCATTAAATGTGGACACAAACGTATCATTATAAAGCAACAAACATCTTTAACATTGTACGTATACAAAATAATATATTTACAACTATAACTTAGAATCCTTATGTTTGTGTGTTAAGATTATCATAATCAGATCTTCATGAAGATATCTCTCTCTCTTTCTCTCTCTCTCCGTCTCTCTCTCTCTCTCTCTCTCTCTCTATCTCTCTCTCTCTCTTCTTCTTCTTCTTCTCTTTCTTAGATTTTTTTTTCTTTCTCGCTCATTTGAAAACATACTTTACACTGCTCATCACCATAACAGCCACCACAACTAACGAAGTGAACCTACTCTAAAAATCTCTGTAAACCTTAGATCGACACCTATTCTACAGTGATCAACACAACAATCATTACAAACACTACAGAACTTCACCTGTGACGGCCAACACAAACCTGGGAAGCAGACCCGCCATGACAGTCCCAGAATCCACGACGGCTAGAAACGTGAGGTACACCGACATGGCCAGACTCTGGAATGGTTTTCTTGCCAGCACCAGCACCGCCAGCAGGTTGCCACTCAAGCTGCACGCCATGAGCACCGGTGCTACAATCATGTTCAGATATTTGTCCACCTGTGCAAGTCTTTCCACGCCCCCGACACGTTGGTGCTGTACAAGATCCATGCAGTTTAATTTGTAAAAGAGACCCCCCACAATGAACACACTTGAAGGACCTGTCCTAAACCTGTGGCATGTCAGATCAACCTACTGCCACGATCCTATTGTCAGCAAATGTTTGTATTTATACCCCGAGATGACGGGTGGCAGATTAGAGTCTCTGACAGATTGAGTTTGGAAGAGCCCCGCCTTATCTCAACATCGTGGCCCCTTAAGATATAGAAGAAGAAGAAAAGTGCAAATTGAGTTCATGAACATCGGTCGATGTCTGTGTTGTCAGTGAGTTCATGAACATCGGTCGATGTCTGTGTTGTAAGATTTTTTTTTCACCGTCTAAATGTCATTGGAAACTCATTTAAATGGTTTGTTATTTTTATACAAACATACCTGTACATGTAGTCATATTCCACATACATATACAACAAATAAACAAGATGCAAACATACGCGGGCAACGTACACATGTACACGTCAGACATACACATATATCTGTCAAACATACACATATATATGTCAGACATACACATATACGTGTCAGAAATACACATATATATGTCAGACATACACATATACATGTCAGACATACACATATACCTGTTAGACATACATATATACCTGTTAGAAATACACATATACATGTCAGACATACACATATACCTGTCAGACATACACATATACATGTAAGACATACACATATACATGTCAGACATACACATATACATGTCAGACATACACATATACATGTCAGACATACACATATTGGCATCATGTAGACAAATTGAATCATACGTACGCATACAATTATACAGAAGAGTGATGTGTTGAGCACATGTCAAACAGATAGGAGTTGTGTAGAGCACATGTCAAACAGATAGGAGATGTGTAGAGCACATGTCAAACAGTTGGAAGGTGTATAGAGCACATGTCAAACAGAGGGTAGATGAGTAGAGCACATGCCAAACAGATGGGAGATGTGTAGAGCACATGTCAAACAGATGAAAGGTGTGTAAAGCACATGTCAAACAGAGGGTAGATGAGTAGAGCACATGTCAAACAGATGGGAGATGTGTAGAGCACTGTCAAACAGATGGAAGGTGGGTAGAGCACTGTCAAAAAGATGGAAGGTGGGTAGAGCACATGTTAAACAGAGGGTAGATGTGTAGAGCACATGTCAAACAGATGGGAGATGTGTAGAGCACATGTCAAACAGATGGGAGATGTGTAGAGCACATGTCAAACAGATGGAAGGTGTGTAGAGCACATGTCAAACAGATGGGAGATGTGTAGAGCACATGTGCAATATATCAGAGATGTGTAGAGCACATGTGAAATAGATGAGAGATGTGTAGAGCATATTTCAATATATCAGAGATGTGTAGAGCACATGTGCAATAGATCAGAGATTGTAGAGCACATGTGAAATAGATGAGAGATGTGTAGAGCACATTTCAATAGATCAGAGATGTGTAGAGCTCATTTCAATAGATCAGAGATGTGTAGAGAACATGGGCATAGATCAGAGATGTGTAGAGCACATGTGAAATAGATCAGAGATGTGTAGAGCACATGTGAAATAGATGAGAGTTTAACTCTACAATGTATAATTTTGTTGAAAAGATTTTTTTTACAAAACGAGATTTAGGGCTAAAAAAATTGATTAACGTGTGCTATTTATAAAGTGATACGAATCTTGTAGTACTTCTCATCAAAACATCAGTTAGCCTAAGGCATGAGCCTAAGCCTAGGGGTAAGTTACAATCGAATGGTCATCCCAGGGTAGGGGCCAGGCACCAGTCAGTAATCTTATTTACTTGGTCTCGTTTAGAAGCATCGTTTAACTGCACAGTTCAGGAAATGCGAATTTTATGATGACCAAGTAGAAGTCCACAGATGAAGAAAGGTGGCTTATCATGTGGACATTTCTTTCAACTATTACTTCTCATGCCCCACACGGTCATCTCAGGGCGTCTTACAGTCAATGAAATGTAATCTCACTTCCCCAGCGATCACGGTACATTAATTGTACACTCATTCCCCCAGCTTTACAGTACATCAATCGTACTCTCATTTTCCCAACTTTACGGTACATCAATTGTACTCTCATTCCCCCAGCTTTACGGTACATCAATTGTACTCTTATTCCCCCTGCTTTACAGTACATCAATCGTACTCTCATTTTCCCAGCTTTACGGTAGATCAATTGTACTCTCATTCCCCCTGCTTTACAGTACATCAATCGTATTCTCATTTCCCCAGCTTTACAGTACATCAATTGTACCCTCATTTCCCCAGCTTTACAGTACATAAATTGTACTCTCATTTCCCCAGCTTTACAGTACATCAATTGTACTCTCATTTCCCCAGCTTTACAGTACATCAATTGTAATCTCATTTCCCCCAGCTTTACAGTACATCAATCGTACTCTAATTTCCCCAGCTTTATAGTACATCAATTGTACTCTCATTTTCCCAGCTTTACAGTACATCAATCGTACCCTCATTCCCCCAGCTTTACAGTACATCAATTGTACTCTCATTTCCCCAGCTTTACGGCAACACTTTGGTCATGAGCTGGACACAAGGGATGTGGACTACATTTAAGACAACTTTCAACAATAAACAATGTAACAATTTGAAGAGTTTTTTAAATCAGTGAAACTTATCTACAGGAGAATGGATACAAAGACAGAACAGAATTATTCATTTTCATTTAAATTTCATTTATAAATGACATGATGTCTCAACACTCCATTGTTGTGCGATTCAGCTAATTTGGCACAGTCACCATTTGGTTGTATCGCAGTACTTTATATCTTGTACTAAAGGTACAGCCTGGAATCCTGCCTATGACATGAAAGCTTTTCATATCATACTTGTTGGTCTGACCTTGACCCTGTCACAATGACGTAAATGACCTTTCAGTGATACAACAATGTCCTGAAATTAGGACAATTTTGTTAAACATATAGAGATTATCTCCACCTTGTAGCAGGCACGCAGACAATGTCATAACTAGCAGACGATGTCATTACGAGAAGACTATTTCATAACTAGCAAACGATGTCATTACTAGCAGATGATTTCATAACTAGCAGACGATGTCATTATTAGCAGATGATTTCATAACTAGCAGACGATTTCATTACTAGCAAAAGTAGCGGTGCCTCCACCCCCACCGCCACCCCCGCCCCCACCCCCGCCCCCACCTCCACCCCCACCAATATACAAGTGGTGCATAAGATTGCGTGTCTTGTTCAATAATTTGTTTCTAAAAACAATGAATGAAATAATAGAACAAGATATATCAACATAGAACAAGCTATGGAATTAAAGAACAAGATTAAGATATGTAATAATAGAACAAGATGTTGAATAATGTTACAAAACATGTAATAATGGAACCAGATATGTAGTAATAGAACAACATATGTAATATGTGAAATAGATGAGATGTCACCTATTTGGTGCTGGGGGCTATATTTTTGTCATTCCATATATTCTTGAGCTTTTTTAGTGCTGTTGTAGTCTGCGCCATCCTGGACATCAGTTCGGGTTTGGAGCCTCCTTCTGAGACTATTGCTCCTAGGTACTTGAAGCGCCCGACAGTCTCTAATCTTTCCTCCCCGACCGTAATTTCAGTGGTGATGCCTGCGGTATTATTTGTCATCAGTTTTGTCTTTTTCGGCACTGATTAGCATGCCGTAGGACGAAGAGATCTTATCGAGACGGAAAGATGCCATACTATACTATGTAGTATTAGAACAAGACATGTATAATCTTGAATTAAATGTAAAAAAATGAACGTTTCGGCCAGATGGCTTGGTCAACATACACAACAAGAAACCACAAAGAATGAGATATTGAAAGACTTAGCATGTCGGAAGTGGTCACATGCCAGAGACGGATGTTGTCTAAAACCAAAACGTCCGTGCTATCAGACCGATTACAGGAAGTCAAAGAATTCAGTCATTCTTAGTTTCAAATGTTACTTTTTTAAAAAATATTTCAAGTTGGAAAAAAAAAAACGAAACGAAAAATGAGAATAGAAATAAAGAGAAATTAAGGACTGGAAGTAAGAGAGTATTTGATTGATTCCATATGGTGATATTGAAAAACATTTCCAATTATTAACAATGCCCTAAATGTTACCATCTCCTTCACACAACTTGAACGCATTCCCTACTTGACTAGCCTTCAAAAACCGGCAGTTCTTACTTTTAGCTGGTTTAAGCCTACATTTCCGATACACATTGACTAACCTTAATCTCATTACACCTTAACTATTCCCAAACATACAGCCCAACACACACCCCTACCCTTCCAATACACACAGCCCCCAACCCAACATACACCCCTGCCCTTCCAATACACATAGCCCACACCCCAACATACACCCCTACACTGCTTCCAATACAGACAGCCCAACATACACCCAAAATTTCTTATGCACGTCGTCTACAAACACCCCAACCCTTCTCATAAATATAGTCCTACAAACATCCCAACATTTCTTATACCCTTAGCCTACAAACACCACAACCCTTCCCATACGCCTAGCCCCACAAACACCCCAACATTTCTTATACCCTTAGCCTACAAACCCCAACCCTTCTCATACACATAGTCCTACAAACACCCCAACATTTCTTATACCCTTAGCCTACAAACACCCCAACCCTTCCCATACACCTAGCCCTACAAACCACCGAACAAGCTCCTTTACTTAAATATCAAATCCTTTTCTCCCTGCCATCAAAAGTTGTTGACAGAGCCAATATTTCTCCCTGCCATCAAAAGTTGTTGACAGAGCCAATATTTCTCCCTGCCATCAAAAGTTGTTGACAGAGCCAATATTTATGGCCCACATTGCGCCATTGTCTCTATTATCTGAGCACACAACCCAAAATTAGCGAACTGATTCCTGTATTTGTTCCCAACAGATCCACTGTTGACTATTCTGTGCAGTAAATAGACCACAAGGGCTTAAATAACTGAACAAATCGAGACAACTCAAATAGGAAAACCCTTGGTATGTGTGTGTGTGTGTGTGTGTATGTGTTTCAATTGATAATTACTTCGGTTGAATTTTCGGATCTTCGATTTGGAGAAGTTCGCAGGGAAGGGGTGGGCGAGGGTGTGGATAAACAACAAAAGGGGAGCAAAGGGTGTGGATGAACAACAAAAGGGGGGCGAAAGGTGTGGATGAACAACATTTGCTTCAATGATTTATTCGTTTCATTTTAGTTTTTTAGTTGTTGTTTTTTTTTTCTTCTTTTTTTTTACTTTTTCGTCTCCTTGCAAAGGCTGATGGAAATAATTGTTAACAATGGTAATGTAATCCAATGACAAATAGACCAATGACAAATGGTCATTGTCCAATGACAATGCAGTCCAACGACAATGCAGTCCACCCTTTCTTCATCATTAATGTTGTTGTTGTTGATGTTTTTTTGGATGGGGAGCTATTATTGAATCGATGAGACAAGATGAGTCAGAGAGTTTCGTCTTCGCTATAAAGACCTGAGCTTTGACCCGCTTCCTATCTTGGTAGGCCTCTAAGAGTGGAACCAAAGCTGGTCAACCCCATTTCTTCCACTGTTTGAACGGACGCCCGGCTGGTTAATCGCTCTCCTTGACCGGTCCCTAGTAGACGAGGTCATCATGACATTTCAATGGACACGCCGAGTGCAAGGGTAACGTGTTGCTGTGAATGTTGGGGAAACTAGGAAGAGCTGGGACACTAGGTCACTGGGATAAGCTGGGACACTAGGTCACTAGGGAGAGCTGGGACATTAGGTCACTAGGAAGGGCTGGGACATTAGGTCACTAGGAGGAGCTGGGACACTAGGTCACTCATTTGTGTTTGAAATAGAAATTATAAATAGGTACTCTATAGGTGTCAATTGTCAGAAGTTTCATTGGTCAAGTGTCAAGTGTCAGAAGTTTCATTGGTCAAGTGTCAAGTGTCAGAAGTTTCATTGATCAAGTTTCAAGTGTCAGAAGTTGCATTGGTCAAGTGTCAAGTGTCAGAAGTTTCATTGGTCAAGTGTCAGAATTTTCATTGGTCAAGAGTCAGAAGTTTCATTGGTCAAGTGTCAGAAGTTTCAATGGTCAAGTGTCAAATGTCAAAAGTTTCATTGATGTTATGTCATGAATAAAAATGAAGAGGAAATTATTTTTTTTAAATTACGTCTCGTATGATAAATAATTGACCATGAAAATTGTTGGACTGTCAAATATTTATTTCATTTGATATCACAAACAAACACAAAAATATATTTTTTGGTGCCTTGGATCTTATGCTCAGTTCACAAGATCACATCTCCGTCAAATTCGCTTCATATTTATTTTTTAATTTTTAAAAAAACCTCAATAGTGCGTTCAAAAATAAATTGGACGAAAATTTAAATCAACTTTGAACCACATTGGATTTTGCGACCTGGACAATGATGTTCTTTAGGACGCTGATTCCCAAGCTCAATAATGTTCTTTAGGACGCTGATTCCCAAGCTCAATAATGTTCTTTAGGACGCTGATTCCCAAGCTCAATGATGTTCTTTAGGACGCTGATTCCCAAGCTCAATAATGTTCTTTAGGACGCTGATTCCCAAGCTCAATAATGTTCTTTAGGACGCTGATTCCCAAGCTCAATGATGTTCTTTAGGACGCTGATTCCCAAGCTCAATAATGTTCTTTAGGACGCTGATTCCCAAGCTCAATAATGTTCTTTAGGACGCTGATTCCCAAGCTCAATGATGTTCTTTAGGACGCTGATTCCCAAGCTCAATAATGTTCTTTAGGACGCTGATTCCCAAGCTCAATGATGTTCTTTAGGACGCTGATTCCCAAGCTCAATAATGTTCTTTAGGACGCTGATTCCCAAGCTCAATAATGTTCTTTTGGACGCTGATTCCCAAGCTCTCATCTGTTTCCCTGTAACAGCCATAGCGTTTAAGACAAGTTTTAAGACTATAACAACTTGGTATGAAACTACTATTACATCTTATGATCTTAATACCGTACTCGCCAAGTATCAGACATGTGCAATCTATTTTCAAATTAGTTTTCATCATATAAGCATGACTTTAAAGTTGGGATAGATCTTAATGATAACTTTTCTGTTGGCCTAATGTTTTAAAATATAGTGTTATTATTAGTTCGCATAATTTTTAATGTGCTCGACTCCATGTAAGATGAGCTAGGGGAAAAAAATAAAAATTTAAAAAAAAAAAATTTAAAAATTAAATTAAGAATTTACGAGTGCACACAAATAGGTCACATTTCGTATATCCTCAAATCGAAAACGTTTGTGTTTTCTTTAAATGTGCTACTTTTGTAACAAAGTTTCCCGAAGGAAATAGTGGTTTTTTTAATAAGTATTCCTTAGCTGAGAATAAATCAGAAAATATTTTTTAAAACGTTTATGTGAAATAGCATTTCGATTATTATGCCGAATCCATTTTATCAAAATATTAATAACAATAAAGTTTATTTGAAAAACACGCTTCATCCCCAAAGGCTCGAAGCGCGGTACAAAGTCAACCATGTTAAAAGAGAAATGAAACAATCTATAGTTGACCACATTGAAATACAAAACGCAACATTACAAAAACTACATACGAGAAAAAAAACAAAGTCTTTCATCCTTTGCAACCATGAACAACACAGGCCAATATACATATAGGAGATACTAGCTAGTGTGAAAAGATGGTAGACAACATCACCCCCAGAAGGTGTTTGCGAAATAAATGTGTTTTCAAATCAGTTTTGAAAGACACCAGTGTCTGGCTGTTTCTGAGAGCGACAGTAAGGGCGTTCCAAAATATTGGGCCAACAAATTCGAAAGTTCGCCTTCCGTAAGTCTCAAGGCGAATATTCAGCCGAACCCCAACCCCCAATAATGAGTAAATAGTTTGTGAAATAATTAATTAATAATCTGCGGTGTAAATTCTGGCGGGCCATTAGTATATTAGTATAGTTCAGGACTCAGGGGCGTGACAAAAATGTGCTAATGCGAGGCTTGGGGGTGGAGGAACTAATTGGTATTCTTATAAAGTGTGTTCCATGTATGCTCCTGTTTTAGAAATTTCAGCCCCATACCCTCGCCCATTGCTCGATGTTACATTTAATTAATTAATTGATATGAACAACTTTGACTTTAGAGCTAGCTTAGTTTTGGTTCTACTTTTACAAGGAAATCTTCTTTCTCAAATCACCCATTTAACAAAAATATTCTATAAATTTGGTTTTAAAAAAAAGGGGGTATATCAAAAAGGCAATGTGTAATTTAACTACAGAAAATTGGAGCAGTTTATGTTTTATTTAAGACCTTTCTACAAAACAGTTTTTTATCATCAATCCTGCTGATAAAACTTGATCATATTTAGGGGAGGTAATTATTACAAGTTAGTTATATTATTATTGTTGTTATTATTTAATTTAATTTGAGTTGTCCATGTAAAATGATGCCAGCATTGCTTTTGTGATGGCCAGCTGCTTATTTTGGAAGAAATGATTCTTTTTTAAAATGTTGTTGAAAATTGATTCACTATTTAAGAAGTTAACCCCAAAGTATTACATAAAAATTCAAGGCCACATCACTACTTAGTAATATATTATATATATATATTCGCTGACGATGCGCCTTAACATCGCATACAGAGGAAGGTCTTCAGGGGATTGTTAATCGTCTATCACACGCTTGTAAAGCGTTTGAACTGTCAATTAGTCCACAGAAAACACTCATGTCTTCTCATGATGCAAGAAGCACTGTCTCCCTTCCAATCATATCTATTGAGGGCCATAATCTGTCGATTGTTGAGCATTTCACCTACCTTGGATCCAAAATTTCTAGTTCTCTCTCCGTTTGTGAAGAGATCGCAAAAGCGGCAGCAACTATGGCTAAACTGAATAAGCGGGTGTGGAATAATCTCAATCTAACGGATAAAACAAAACTAAGTGTTTATCAAGCAATTAGTACACTCCTATGTGGCAGTGAAGTGTGGACCATATATACCAGTCATGAGCGGAAACTCAACAGCTTCCATCAAAGATGTCTGCGTCGCATTTTGCAAATCCGATGTCAGGGCAAGGTGCCTAACATATAGGTCTTGAAACGTTCAAAAATATTTAGCATATTGTCCGCTCTTAGCAAGAGGCGCCCTCGCTGGTCAGGAGAATGGATGAAGGCCGTATCCCAAAGATGCTGCTGTATGGAGTGTTGGCAGAAGGGACAAGACTTATTGGACGGCCACGCCTGAGATTTATTGACGTTTGCAAAAGGAGCATGAGGGAAGCCAAAATAGAAATCAATGAAAGGGAGATCCTTGCTGAACTACGTTCCAGCTGGCGAACAGCAGTGAATGAAGGAGTCAAAAAGGTCAGAAGATGCGTAAAATGAAACGCTTGCAACAGAATGAACAATACGGAAGACCAAATCTAACAAGGAGCCGATATTCTCCTTGGTTTATTATATAGTTGTTCAGAGAACCTTGGTTTATTTGATAGTTATTTAGAGAACCTTGGTTTATTTGATAGTTATTTAGAGAACCTTGGTTTATTAGATAGTTATTCAGAGAACCTTGGTTTATTTGATAGTTATTCAGAGAACCTTGGTTTATTTGATAGTTATTTAGAGAACCTTGGTCACTTGGATACTTGTTAAGAGAATCTTGGTCACTTAAATATATGTCCAAAATAACCTTGGAGATGCACAGAGTGAGTTGAAAGATACACTTAACAACTCAAGCCAGATACCAAGGACCATAGGATGCACACATAATGGCAGACTGTTGTTGGAATCTTTTGCAGGATTGCCCTGACAGATTCAACTCTTTGGTGTTGAATAACTGACTATTTTTTAATTATAGACTTTGCTTTTCTGGTTCTGGCTTTGGTAATGTTTCGTTGCTGCATCAATGTACTGGCATCTTTGCAACGGTTGGGGGTATGATGTTGCTATTCTAACAGCTCCTAGCTGATGCCAGGGCAGCCTTGAAGCTTTCGACTGATGTCGAGTTCACAGTGGCATCGTTCAGGTTGTTCCATGCTATTATTGTGCGTGGGAAGAAAGATTGTTGATACTGCATTGTGTTGCACTGAGGCACTTTGAAGCATTTGATATTGTTTCTGGTGTAATTGTTTATGGGAATGTCAGTGGTGAAGTCCGTGTTCAGTGAGCCTTTTGCTCTGATCAGTCTTGAGCCTTCTAGCTTGGAGAACCGGCAACAAAATTACTTGAGCCTTCTATCCCTGAGACCTGGCGACAAAATTACTTGAGCTTTCTATCTTGGAGACCCGGCAACAAAATTACTTGAGCCTTCTATCTCAGAGCCCCGGCAACAAAATTACTTGAGCCTTCTATCCCGGAGACCCGGCAACAAAATTACTTGAGCCTTCTATCTCGGAGACCCAGCAACAAAATTACTTGAGCCTTCTATCTCGGAGACCCAGCAACAAAATTATTTGAGCCTTCTATCTCGGAGACCCAGCAACAAAATTACTTGAGCCTTCTATCTCGGAGACCCGGCAACAAAATTATTTGAGCCTTCTATCTCGGAGACCCAGCAACAAAATTACTTGAGCCTTCTATCTCGGAGACCCGGCAACAAAATTATTTGAGCCTTCTATCTCGGAGACCCAGCAACAAAATTATTTGAGCCTTCTATCTCGGAGACCGAGCAACAAAATTGTTTGAGCCTTCTATCTCGGAGACCCAGCAACAAAATTACTCGAGCCTTCTATCTCGGAGACCCAGCAACAAAATTATTTGAGCCTTCTATCTCGGAGACCCAGCAACAAAATTATTTGAGCCTTCTATCTCGGAGACCCGGCAACAAAATTACTTGAGCCTTCTATCTCAGAGCCCCGGCAATAAAATTACTTGAGTCTTCTATCTCGGAGACCCGGCAACAAAATTACTTGAGCCTTCTATCTCGGAGACGCGGCAACAAAATTACTTGAGCCTTCTATCTCGGAGACACAGCAACAAAATTATTTGAGCCTTCTATCTCGGAGACCCAGCAACAAAATTACTTGAGCCTTCTATCTCGGAGACCCGGAAATAAAATTACTTGAGCTTTCTATCTCGGAGACCCAGCATAACAATTACTTGAGCCTTCTATCTCGGAGACCCAGCAACAAAATTATTTGAGCCTTCTATCTCGGAGACCCAGCAACAAAATTATTTGAGCCTTCTATCTCGGAAACCCAGAAACAAAATTACTTGAGCCTTCTATCTCGGAGACCCAGCAACAAAATTATTTGAGCCTTCTATCTCGGAGACCCGACAACAAAATTATGTGAGCCTTCTATCTCGGAGACCCAGCAACAAAATTATTTGAGCCTTCTATCTCGGAGACCCGGCAACAAAATTACTTGAGCCTTCTATCTCGGAGACCCAGCAACAAAATTATTTGAGCCTTCTATCTCGGAGACCCAGCAACAAAATTACTTGAGCCTTCTATCTTGGAGACCCAGCAACAAAATTATTTGAGCCTTCTATCTCGGAGACCCGGCTACAAAATTTATTGAGCCTTCTATCTTGGAGACCCGGCAACAAAATTACTTGAGCTTTCTATCTCGGAGACTCGGCAACAAAATTATTTGAGCCTTCTATCTCGGAGACCCGGAAACAAAATTACTTGAGCTTTCTATCTCGGAGACCCAGCAACACAATTACTTGAGCCTTCTATCTCGGAGACCCAGCAACAAAATTATTTGAGCCTTCTATCTCGGAGACCCAGCAACAAAATTACTTGAGCCTTCTATCTCGGAGACCCAGCAACAAAATTATTTGAGCCTTCTATCTCGGAGACCCAGCAACAAAATTACTTGAGCCTTCTATCTCGGAGACCCGGCAACAAAATTATTTGAGCCTTCTATCTCGGAGACCCAGCAACAAAATTACTTGAGCCTTCTATCTCGGAGACCCGGCAACAAAATTACTTGAGCCTTCTATCTCGGAGACCCAGCAACAAAATTACTTGAGCCTTCTATCTCGGAGACCCGGCAACAAAATTACTTGAGCCTTCTATCTCGGAGACCCGGCAACAAAATTATTTGAGCCTTCTATCTCGGAGACCCAGCAACAAAATTATTTGAGCCTTCTATCTCGGAGACCCGGCAACAAAATTATTTGAGCCTTCTATCTCGGAGACCCGGCAACAAAATTACTTGAGCCTTCTATCTCGGAGACCCAGCAACAAAATTATTTGAGCCTTCTATCTCGGAGACCCGACAACAAAATTATGTGAGCCTTCTATCTCGGAGACCCAGCAACAAAATTACTTGAGCCTTCTATCTCGGAGACCCAGCAACAAATTTTCACCTCAAATGTCAATGTTAGTTTTCTTTGTGTGATATTAAATCTCATCAGCTGTGTGCTGAAAAGAAGGAGGTGGGAAGGGCGGGTCGGGGGGGGGGGACAATGGAGTGTTCATGGACTGCGAGTAAAGATAGAATCAAGCAGGTGTGAAACACATCACCTGGACAGTGTAGGCTGGACACAAAAAAGATGGCAGTTTGTTGATCTTGAATACTTACGCCTTCACATGGCTCATTTCTATTGTACAAGTCAATACTTTACTAACCTTCAATTGTAGAATAGCCTCTAAATCTAACCTTCAAATGTAGTTTAGCCTCTAAATTTAACCTTTAATTGTAGTTTAGTCTCTAAATTTAACCTTCAATTGTAGTTTAGCCTCTAAATCTCGCCTACAATTGTAGTTTAGCCTCTAAATCTAACCTTCAATTGTAAGGTCACGTCCAACAGATCGATGCCTCTCACGTGGAATTATTTCCTTTTTTTTAAACCCAAGCATTTTCTTTTGAGATGACGATTTTGAAGCATCAAATTATCTTTGATCCCATGTCTGTTCTTTTGTTTCGTAACATAGATACATCTACTGCTTGTTTTTGATAAGGATGTGATAAGCAGTTTGCGTTGCTAGGAGACGATGTACTAGGGAGACTATTCAATAGCCCCCCTTTCACTGAGACCTTGTGAAAATACTTTGAAATGCTGCCTATCAATTATCTGTATTGATCTAGGATTTCTAGGTGTCTTTCGTTCCATTCCTTGCTTTTTGCTTTTTTTATTGGCTCACCTGAACATGTGCGTGCTTCTCTCTCTGTGGAGATTATGTGCACGACTGTCTAGACCTGCCCGTCGGTCTAGACCTGCCCGTCGGTCTAGATCTGCCCGTCGGTTGTATACATATGCCCGTCTGTCTAAATCTGCCTGTTCGTCTTAATTCGGCTCTTGTGTCTAAATCTGCCTGATGTCTTTATCCTGTCCATCGGTATAAATCTGCTCATCCGTCTAAATCTGCTGTCAGTATTAATTCTGCCCCTGTGAATAAATTCGTCCATCTGTCTAATTACGTCCGCCCATCTGTCTAAATCGTCCCGTTTGAAGGCCTGCAATTCTAGTTACTATAAAAATGCATTTTTGAAGCCCTGTAGTGGCTTTTATTATAACAAAAATTTGAAGAGCCCTGTAGCTTAAGCTGTAATAAAATATTTTGAGAAGCACTGTAAATTTAATTATCATAAAATATTTTGATACACCATCTAATTGCAGTTATTATAATATATTTTTGAGAAAACCTATAATTGTGTTATTATGACATATAGTTGAGAAGCCCTGTAGTGGTAGTTATTATAAAAGTAACAGTCGAGATTCAATTAAGAAAAATTAAAAACTATTTTGTTGAGACTTATCTCCCCTTGCCAATTACGTCCCCTCACGTGTGGGTGACGAAATGCAGGTCCCAGGTCTTATGAAATGTGTATCAAACTTAACAGCATCCTTGTCATCAGGTCATTTCAATGACATGACATTTCAAGGTCATGTTTGATATCATCACTAGATGGCGCTCATTTTCATGATGTGATCATCCTACTCTGAGGCGAAATGTGTTACTTTTTATTTGATATGTTGAACTGCCCGTGGCCTGTATGTCAGACCAATGAAGTTGTATGTTGAATTTCCCTGACCAATAAAGTATTATGTTATATTTCCTTGGTATGTCTGTCTGACCAATGAAGTATTGTGTTATATTTCCCTAGGTATGTCTGTCTGACCAATGAAGTATTATGTTTTATATCCCTAGGTATGTCTGTCTGACCAATAAAGTATTGTGTTATATTTCCCTAGGTATGTCTGTCTGACCAATGAAGTATTGTGTTATATTTCCATAGGTATGTCTGTCTGACCAATGAAGTATTGTGTTATATTTCCCTAGGTATGTCTGTCTGACCAATAAAGTATTGTGTTATATTTCCCTAGGTATGTCTGTCTGACCAATAAAGTATTGTGTTATATTTCCCTAGGTATGTCTGTCTGACCAATGAAGTATTATGTTATATTTCCCTAGGTATGTCTGTCTGACCCATAAAGTATTATGTTATATTTCCCTAGGTATGTCTGTCTGACCAATAAAGTATTATGTTATATTTCCCTAGGTATGTCTGTCTGACCCATGAAGTATTATGTTATATTTCCCTAGGTATGTCTGTCTGACCCATGAAGTATTATGTTATATTTCCCTAGGTATGTCTGTCTGACCAATAAAGTATTATGTTATATTTCCTTGGTATGTCTGTCTGACAAATAAAGTATTATGTTATATTTCCCTAGGTATGTCTGTCTGACCAATGAAGTATTATGTTATATTTCCCTAGGTATGTCTGTCTGACCAATAAAGTATTATGTTATATTTCCCTAGGTATGTCTGTCTGACCCATGAAGTATTGTGTTATATTTCCCTAGGTATGTCTGTCTGACCCATGAAGTATTATGTTATATTTCCCTAGGTATGTCTGTCTGACCAATGAAGTATTGTGTTATATTTCCCTAGGTATGTCTGTCTGACCCATGAAGTATTATGTTATATTTCCCTAGATATGTCTGTCTGACCCATGAAGTATTATGTTATATTTCCCTAGGTATGTCTGTCTGACCAATAAAGTATTATGTTATATTTCCTTGGTATGTCTGTCTGACCAATAAAGTATTATGTTATATTTCCCTAGTTATGTCTGTCTGACCAATGAAGTATTATGTTATATTTCCCTAGGTATGTCTGTCTGACCAATAAAGTATTATGTTATATTTCCCTAGGTATGTCTGTCTGACCCATGAAGTATTGTGTTATATTTCCCTAGGTATGTCTGTCTGACCCATGAAGTATTATGTTATATTTCCCTAGGTATGTCTGTCTGACCAATGAAGTATTGTGTTATATTTCCCTAGGTATGTCTGTCTGACCCATGAAGTATTATGTTATATTTCCCTAGATATGTCTGTCTGACCCATGAAGTATTATGTTATATTTCCCTAGGTATGTCTGTCTGACCAATAAAGTATTGTGTTATATTTCCCTAGGTATGTCTGTCTGACCAATGAAGTATTATGTTATATTTCCCTAGGTATGTCTGTCTGACCCATAAAGTATTATGTTATATTTCCCTAGGTATGTCTGTCTGACCAATAAAGTATTGTGTTATATTTCCCTAGGTATGTCTGTCTGACCAAATGAAGTATTGTGTTATATTTCCCTAGGTATGTCTGTCTGACCAATGAAGTATTGTGTTATATTTCCCTAGGTATGTCTGTCTGACCAATAAAGTATTATGTTATATTTCCCTATGTATGTCTGTCTGACCAATGAAGTATTATGTTATATTTCCCTAGGTATGTCTGTCTGACCCATGAAGTATTATGTTATATTTCCCTAGGTATGTCTGTCTGACCAATGAAGTATTGTGTTATATTTCCCTAGGTATGTCTGTCTGACCAATGAAGTATTATGTTATATTTCCCTAGGTATGTCTGTCTGACCCATGAAGTATTATGTTATATTTCCCTAGGTATGTCTGTCTGACCAATGAAGTATTGTGTTATATTTCCCTAGGTATGTCTGTCTGACCCATGAAGAATTATGTTATATTTCCCTAGGTATGTCTGTCTGACCAATGAAGTATTGTGTTATATTTCCCTAGGTATGTCTGTCTGACCAATGAAGTATTATGTTATATTTCCCTATGTATGTCTGTCTGACCCATGAAGTATTATGTTATATTTCCCTAGGTATGTCTGTCTGACCAATGAAGTATTGTGTTATATTTCCCTAGGTATGTCTGTCTTACCAATAAATTATTATGTTATATTTCCCTAGGTATGTCTGTCTGACCAATGAAGTATTATGTTATATTTCCCTAGGTATGTCTGTCTGACCCATGAAGTATTATGTTATATTTCCCTAGGTATGTCTGTCTGACCAATGAAGTATTGTGTTATATTTCCCTAGGTATGTCTGTCTGACCAATGAAGTATTATGTTATATTTCCCTAGGTATGTCTGTCTGACCAATGAAGTATTGTGTTATATTTCCCTAGGTATGTCTGTCTGACCAATGAAGTATTATGTTATATTTCCCTAGGTATGTCTGTCTGACCCATGAAGTATTATGTTATATTTCCCTAGGTATGTCTGTCTGACCAATGAAGTATTGTGTTATATTTCCCTAGGTATGTCTGTCTGACCCATGAAGTATTATGATATATTTCCCTAGGTATGTCTGTCTGACCAATAAAGTATTGTGTTATATTTCCCTAGGTATGTCTGTCTGACCAATGAAGTATTATGTTAGAATGCCCGTGGTACGAATGTGGCACAGAATCGTGCTAAACAAATGCGACTACCCAAGGTCACTTTCCCTGTCGCTAAGATCGATATCTATATTCGATTACAGCATTTCCGTCGTCTTGATGGATCATGTTTTTTTCTTTGTGCTGCCCTGGGCGAGCGGGCCCTCATTAACCCTTCGTTTACAAGATCGTCTGGAATGGCGAAGTTCTATATTTAGTAACAACACAAAGATGGTGCCAGTAACATTGCAAAACAATGATTGTTGTGACATCTCCAAGTGCATCTGCAAGGTCGTCTTAGCTGTAACATGTCCAAGTTCTGGAAGGTCGCCTTTGCTGTAACATGTCCAAGTTCTGCAAGATCGTCTAAGCAGCAAAAAATCAAAGTTCAAGGTCGTCTTTGTGACGTCACCAATAGTCAGGGAGATTTTTGCCCCCTTCCACGGAATAGTTGTAGACGCCTCTGAGAGCAAGTCAAAGGACACGTATTTGGTTATCGTTTAATTATTGTGACCGGAAAGATCAATGGTCAATCAATAACAGTTTAAAAAATCAATGGCAATTCAATAACATTTTAAAAGATCAATGGTATTTCAATAACGGTTTAAAAGATCAATGGCAATTCAATAACAGTTTAAAATATCAATGGTTAATCAGTAACAGTTTAAAAGATCAATGGTAATTCAATAACATTTTTAAAGATCAATGGTATCTCAATAGCAGTTGAAAAGATCAATGGTAAATCAAAAGCAGTTTAAAATATCAATGGTAAATCAATAGCAGTTGAAAAGATCAATGGTAAATCAAAAGCAGTTTAAAATATCAATGGTAAATCAATAGCAGTTGAAAAGATCAATGGTAATTCAATAAAAATTTAAAGATCAAATAATTTCAAAATCTTTCATAAAATCAGAGTTAGTTTAAACTGGAGGGTTAAGTTGTTGAAATCTTTCTACCTTACTCTGGGTTGTTATACTTCTATCTTACTCTGAATTGGAACAATTCTACCTTACTCTTGGTTTAAATCATTCTGCTTTTATCCGGTCTCATTACAATTAAGGTCATTTCTAGTTTGTCATTTTATGAAGACATATTGTCATAGATATTGCTCTCTTAAAGAGATATATCATATAACTTGGTATTTTTAAGACCTGTGTCATTTACCTTGATTTATCACGGACATTTGTCGTTTTAATTGGTCTTTTTAAGGCAGGTGTCATCTAAAGTGTTCTATTTAAGATATGTGTCATTTAAATTGTTCTATTTAAGATATGTGTCATTTAAAGTGTTCTTTTTAAGATATGTGTCATTTAAAGTGTTCTTTTTAAGATGTGTGTCATTTAAATTGTTCTATTTAAGATATGTGTCATTTAAAGTGTTCTTTTTAAGATGTGTGTCATTTAAAGTGTTCTATTTAAGATATGTGTCATTTAAATGGTTCTTTTTAAGATGTGTGTCATTTAAATTGTTCTATTTAAGAAATATGTCATTTAAATAGTTCTATTTAAGATATGTGTCATTTAAATTGTTCTTTTTAAGATATGTGCCATTTAAATTGTTCTATTTAAGATATGTGTCATCTAAATTGTTCTATTTAAGATATGTGTAACAACGAGTTGTTGTAGAAATCTATTTTTCTTGTGATTGATATATTGAGAGACGAGTTATTGTAGAAATCTATTTTTATTGTGATTGATAAATTGAGAGACGCGTTATTGTAGAAATCTATTTTTATTGTGATTGATAAATTGAGAGACGAGTTATTGTAGAAATCTATTTTTTATTGTGACTGATAGATTGAGAGATGCGCTATTTTAGAAGTTATTTACGGGGAGTTAAAAATGTCGATATTGTATCGCATTACTTCCCTTTGTTTGCAAGTGACGTCATGAAGGTCGTATGGCGAAATTTAAGTGGTCATTAAAAGAGTTTCCGGGTCGCCTCGCCCGGCCTTGTGCTGGCATCCATCATTGACAAGGGGAGAGTAATACAGCTCACTGAAGTTAGCGACCGGTTGCTCTGCTTGATTTGTTTGAATTCTATTAGGATTGATACCTCTAGCTCTAAGATAGTCTATGAGTGACAGTCTGCACATACCACATACCGTGTGACCATCGGGACCATTCGTGTGACAGTCGGGAAAATTGTGTGACATTTGGGACTCGTTGTTTGACAAAAAGCATGACATATAGAAATCGTTGTATGACAGTCGTCACTAATGGTGAGACGGTTGACACATGCTGTGTGACATTTGAGACTATTTGTGTGACAGTAGGAACTAAATTGTGACATTTGAGACTATTTGTGTGACAGTAGGAACTAAATTGTGACATCTGAGACTATTTGTGTGACAGTAGGAACTATATTGTGACATTTGAGACTATTTGTGTGACAGTAGGAACTATATTGTAACATTTGAGACTATTTGTGTGACAGTTGGAACTAAATTGTGACATTTGAGACTATTTGTGTGACAGTAGGAACTAAATTGTGATAATATTTCTTTCCTCTTTGTGTGACAAATTGCACTAAAGTGTGACATTTGGGACTTTTTTTTTTATTTCCTTAAATGCTGTCAATAAATTGAGATACTTAGGACTTCTAATAATTTTTAAAAAACCAGATCACATTCACTGTAAGTTTTTGCTATCAACTGTTTCGTGCATGTGTCTTTAGGTGGATGAAATAATTTTCTTACGATTACATAATTCATTACCACAATCGCAAACTGTAAGTGACCCACTTGTCCATCTTCTAGGCACCTGGGCACCAACATGTCGACCGACCAGGAGATGACCGAGATCTCGCGTGTTGACAAACAGCTCAACATTTATGTGTCCCCCATCATGGTGATACTTAGCTGGATAGGCAACGTGCTCAGCATCATGATCCTGAGGAGGAAAGCGTTCCGGTCGATGCCCATGTCCGTGTACCTGAGATTCCTGGCCGTCATGGACGCCGGCACGGTCGTCACTGGTCTTCTGCCAAGGTTTGTGGTGGCCTTGACAGGTAAGGGCAATCGAAAACTTTATTTTTTTTTATTTTTATCATTTATATTAACTTCGCTTTTGTTTAGGCGAAAATCTTCGGACGGCTAATTGATCCACTTCCCGTCAAATTTTGAGCTGAAGCTTGGCACATAGACTCGTTGCCAATGACAACATATTATTTCAAATTCTCAGACCACTAGCCAAAGCCCCAAAAATCAAGTTTTATTGTTTTACAAGGGGAAAAGTTAAGAAAATATGATGCCACTTGATTTCAGGAAATAAAATTCCCCCCGATAACTGCGCTCCATGGGATTATGTTCACAAGAATATCTCAACTGCGTGTGGTGAGTAATAGCTTATTTTGTTTTTCTGAAACATTTGGTGAAACCAAAGTGAAACCAACCTGCGATGTAAAAGCAGGTGGGACTTAGGAATATTTAATATAAAATAAAATAATAAAAATTGCCTATAAAAAACTGATCTGAAAAGCTTTGTTCTTATGGGTTGATTAATTTGACTCAGATCAAGATTTGTAGACAAGGTATTCAGCTCTAATTAAAAGTCATATTTACAGTCTTATAAATATTGAATTAAATTATAAAAAGTTTTTAAAAAAAACAAGTTTTAATATCAATTATATAACGAAGTATTAATCAAGCTGTTTTACATTTAAAATGAATTGAAGTTTTAAAATGTAATCGTGCTTCTAAAAAAAGTTGGTGGGGTGGGGGTGGGTGGGTGCTGAAGCTTCTAAGCTTCTAGAGGCATCACGGTGTCTATATTGTTAAAGAGTATTGAAATATCTTTGGGCAATTTATATTGCTTTAAAAGTGTCAATGGCAGAAAGCTTTTGTGAACTAGTTTTTTTTTTCAATTTTAAAATCAATTGATGAATTAATATTGGTAGGGGGTGGGTGGACTAGTTTAAGAAGAATTCGACAATTTTATTTTAAAATCCAGGGATTAAAAAACAATTTTCTGAAGAAAAAAGTTAGTCATGCCTCATGCACCCCCAAGGCCCCTAATGCCTTCAGCCCATTACTTGGCCCAGGGGGCCTCAGCAAATTACTTGGCTCAGGGGGCCTCAGCACATTACTTGGCCCAGGGGGCCTCAGCAAATTACTTGGCCCAGGGGGCCTCAGCATATTACTTGGCCCAGGAGGTCTCAGCATATAACTTGGCCCAGGGGGCCTCAGCATATTACTTGGCCCAAGAGGCCTCAGCACATTACTTGGCCCAGGAGGTCTCAGCACATTACTTGGCCCAGGGGGTCTCAGCATATCACTTTGTCCAAGGTCCCCGATGCTGTTAAGACGTTCATGAATACAAAAATTCATTACTTCAAGATTTCAATAATGCTTCAAAAATAACGAAATTACGACATAACATTATGGCAAAGCTGCTAAATTAAATTATACCATCATCATAACATTATATTATTAGACTACTATATTTTAAAATCAAAATTTTTATAAGATTAAATTATTTACACAAACTACATTATATCGTTACAATATAACATTATTATAGCATTACATTTTGACAACATTTTAACATTACGTTATCGTAACAATATTTTATAAACATGTGTGTTTCTTGTTGTAGGTGAATATCTCGATAACATTGCCATAACCATCTGTAATCTTAAACCCAACAAACAACTGGATTTAAGATTATTACATGATTGTGTCGATACAAGCTGGGTTTAAGATTGTAGATGGTTATGGCAATACCAGCTGAGTTTAAGATTGTAGATGGTTATGGCAATACCAGCTGTGTTTAAGATTGTAGATGGTTATGGCAATACCAGCTGTGTTTAAGATTGTAGATGGTTATGGCGATACCAGCTGTGTTTAAGGTTGTAGATGGTTATGGCGATACCAGCTGTGTTTAAGATTGTAGATGGTTATGGCAATACCAGCTGTGTTTAAGATTGTAGATGGTCATGGCAATACCAGCTGTGTTTAAGATTGTAGATGGTTATGGCAATGTCATGTTTTGTCCACTTGCAGGCTATGACGTCAGGGGCACCAATGAGTTGAGCTGCCAGTTCCAGGTCTACACCGTCTACGTCTTCACGGAACTGAGTGCCTGGACCCTGGTCATCGTGACCACAGAGCGCGTCATCTCCATCGTCAGACCCCACAAGGTCAAGCTGCTCTGCACCAAACACACGTCCTACGCCGCCCTCCTCGTCGCCACCATCTTCCTGGCGGGCGCCAACATCCCCATCTTCTTCTTCTTCGGACAAGCTCCTCTGCCCTCGGAGAGCAAGTCCTCGACTGACGTCATCCAGCAGTACCCAAACAGCGCCGTCACTGGCGGGGGTGCGTTGGTGGCCAATCGAACCGTTGTGGAATTCCTGCCATGTGGAATCAAGGGAGACAATCAGTTCAAGCAGACCTGGTTTGTGACTCATTTCTTAAAGCAGAGTCTTCTCCCCTTTGTCATTTTGTTTGTTTTCAATATTGTTATCATCGTCAGTTTGATCAAGCGCCGGAATAGTTTCAAGACAAAGTACGCCAATGACGCAGTCAAAAGCGCAGCCAATGACGCAGTCAATGACAGTAAAGAACATTTAGACGCGCCTGGGAACGCCGACAAAAGCCACGTAGCTCAGAAACGCCCAAACATGGCGTCCAGAAAAGACACGTCCATCTGTCTCATGCTGGTCACCGTCAACGCGGTCTTCCTCATCTGCAATTTCCCCATCGGCATCTACCAGCAGGTGGAGCCCACCCTCCCGAGGGAGGTGGTCGCCTCCCATGGCAACACCTTGCTATACACGTTCCTCGTGTTCATCTTGTACCTGAACAACACACTCAACTTTGTACTGTACTGTGTGTCCGGGTCGCGGTTTCGGACCGAGTTATGGAGCATGTGCCAGTGTCAGAAACAAGTGTAAGACAGACATTTATACACAAGTGTAAAACTTTTATAAACTAGTGTAAAAGAGACATTTATTTTGAAGTGTATACGAAAATTTGAATCGGTTGCTGAGAGTAAAGGTTTTAAACAATATGTGACATAGAATGACGTCAGAAGACATGACAAGATTGAGAGACCTAACTGACTATTAATTGCAAATAAAATACCTGGGAATTTTCATCTGACCTTTAAAAAAAGCACTAATAAAGGAAGCACTAATAAAGGAAGCACTAATAAAGGAAGCACTATAAAGGAAGCACTATAAAGGAAGCACTATAAAGGAAGTACTATAAAGGAAGCACTAATTAAGGAAGCACTAATAAAGGAAGCAATAATCAAAGAGGAACTAATAAAGGAAGTACTAATATAGGAAGCACTAATAAAAGAAGAACTAATGAAGGAAGCAATACGCTAATGGAGTGCTGATTATGAAAAAACTTATAAATGAAGCACTAATCAATTTCGCACTATTCCAGGAAGAAATTTTCAAAGAAACACTAATAAATAAACCACTTATAAATGAAGTACTTATGAAGGAAGCACTATTAAAACTATATTTTACTTGAAATGATGTTTTATTTTTTCTTCTCAATTTCAACTTACGATGAGATAGAACTGTGGTCCAACGATCACATAATGTTCTCAAAGGATCCAGCATACGCAATACCTTGTCAACTTACTTAAGTAAAAACCAACGTGTCCTATTCCTTGCAGGAACATCATCATGTCAACTTTCTAACGTGAACAACATCATGTCAACTTTCTTACATGAATATCATCATGTCAACTTACTTACATGTACATCATCATGTCAACTTTCTTACAGGAACATAATCTTGTCATTTTTCTTACAGGAACCTAATCATGTCAACTTTCTTACAGGAACATCATCATGTCAACTTTCTTACAGGAACATCATCATGTCAACTTTCTTACAGGAACCTCATCATGTCAACTTTCTTACAGGAACATCATCATGTCAACTTTCTTACAGGAACCTCATCATGTCAACTTTCTTACAGGAACATCATCATGTCAACTTTCTTACAGGAACCTCATCATGTCAACTTTCTTACAGGAAGCTCATCATGTCAACTTTCTTACAGGAACATCATCATGTCAACTTTCTTACAGGAACATCATCATGTCAACTTTCTTACAGGAACATCATTATGTAAACTTA
>CAXITT010000251.1:809040-869040 GCA_964033795.1 Lymnaea stagnalis | reverse complement strand
ATAGGCACCCTGACTAGGTATTCTTCCCTCCTTTCCAAGATTAATCCACTCCGACAATAATTATTATTTTGCACCCTTCCCAAAGTTTCAAAAGTCTCTGAAATATTAACAACATAGTTACACCACACCTTCCTCGTCATCAATAAGTTGGCGCCCGGACCACAATAACACTACCCTCTTTAACATTAATGTGACACCTGCAGGGCAGTCAGGTTGGACCACAATAACACTACCCTCTTTAACATTAATGTGACACCTGCAGGGCAGTCAGGTTGGACCACAATAACACTACCCTCTTTAACATTAATGTGACACCTGCAGGGCAGTCAGGTTGGACCACAATAACACTACCCTCTTTAACATTAATGTGACACCTGCAGGGCAGTCAGGTTGGACCACAATAACACTACCCTCTTTAACATTAATGTGACACCTGCAGGGCAGTCAGGTTGGACCACAATAACACTACCCTCTTTAACATTAATGTGTCACATGTAGGTTAGTCAGACTGGACCACAATAACACTACCCTCTTTAACATTAATGTGGCACCTGTAGGTTAGTCAGGCTGGACCACAATAACACTACCGTCTTTAACATTAATGTGACACCTGTAGGTTAGTCAGGCTGGACCACAATAACACTACCGTCTTTAACATTAATGTGACACCTGTAGGGCAGTCAGACTGGACCACAATAACACTACCCTCTTTAACATTAATGTGACACCTGTAGGGCAGTCAGACTGGACCACAATAACACTACCCTCTTTAACATTAATGTGACACCTGTAGGTTAGTCAGGCTGGACCACAATAACACTACCCTCTTTAACATTAGTGTGACACCTGTAGGGCAGTGAGACTGGACCACAATAACACTACCCTCTTTAACATTAATGTGGCACCTGTAAGGTGGTCAGAAACTATGACAATTTATTCATTAATTATTGATAGTTTGTCCCAATTACCGTCAGAAACTATGACAATTTATTCATTAATTATTGATAGTTTGTCCCAATTACCGTCAGAAACTATGACAATTTATTCATTAATTATTGATAGTTTGCCCCAATGGCTGTCAGAAACTATGACAACTTATTCAGTATTTGTTAGTTCGTATCTATTGGTTTCTTTCCACCCATGTATTTTATTGGGACGTTAAGACCCACGTGAAGACAGCAAAGATCGCCAAATTTACACGTCTTACAAAAACATGGAGCTGCCCATAACGTGGCCAATGTTAGATGATGTACGGTTTTATTGGGGGGACCTATCGACCCACACGTTTTTACATCGTACGTTGAGAAAGATGATGGCTACCGTCAGTTCTTTCAACTTTCTTGTTGTTGTTTTTTTCAGTGTGTTCAACAGGGGCTCTAGCATTCTGAATAGAGGGTGCAATGTTAGGGTGCAATCATGTAAAGGTTAGCTTTTCAAACATGTTTGCTAGTTGGTCTTAGGTTTAGACAAGGGGGTCTAATATGTAGATAAGGGGTCTAATGTGTAGATTGGTAAGTCTAATGTGTAGATAAGGGGGTCTAATATGTAGATAAGGGGGTCTAATGTGCCGGTTAGTGGGCTTAATGTTTAGGTTAGTGGGTCTAATGTTTAGGCTCTTGGGTCTATGTTTAGATTTGTGGGTCTAATTTTTAGATTAGTGGTCTAATGTTTAGGTTAGTGGGTCCATAGGCGCCCGCAGAAAACTTTCTAGGGGGGGGGGCAAAAAAATCGATTACCTTTCCCGGGGGGGGGGCAAAAAAATGTTAGTAATGTTTTAATATGGTTTTAATTTACTGTAGCGTATTTGTCTGGTGAACGAACGGACAGGACATCAGCTTAGTTACTTTCTCTTTTTTTTCTCTTTACTTTAATACANGGGGGGGGGGGGAGTGCCCCACCTTGCCCCTACCTACGGGCGCCCATGAGTGGGTCTAATGTTTAGATTAGTGGTCTAATGTTTAGGTTAGTGGGTCTAATGTTTAGGTTAGTGAGTCTAATGTGTAAGTTAGTGAGGCGAGCGAGTAATTAAGTGAATATCTAGCTGACGTACAGGCTAGGTCGGCCTCTGTGTATACCATACATTCGTTTTTCATGAGGCACATCACTGCTATTTATATAGGTGACATCACTGCTATTTATATAGGTTACATCACTGCTATTTATATAGGTGACATCACTGCTGTTTATATAGGGAACATCACTGCTATTTAGATAGGGTACATCACTGCTATTTATATAGGTGACATCACTGCTATTTATATAGGTGACATCACTGCTATTTAGATAGGTGACATCACATAGGGGACATCACTGCTATTTATATAGGGGACATCACTTCTATTTATATAAGGGACACCACTGCTATTTATATAGTGGACATCACTGCAATTTATATAGCGGGCATCACTGCTATTTATATAGGAGACATCACTGCTATTTATATAGGGGACATCACTGCTATTTATATAGGTGACATCACTGCTATTTGTATAGGTGACATCACTGCTATTTATATAGGTGACATCACAGCTATTTATATAGGTGACATCACATCTATTTATACAGGTGACATCACTGCTGTTTATATAGGGGACATCACTGCTGTTTATATAGGGGACATCACTGCTATTTATATAGGGGACATCACTGCTATTTATACAGGTGACATCACTGCTTTTTATACAGGTGACATCACTGCTTTTTATACAGGTGACATCACTGCTATTTATATCGGTGACATCACTGCTGTTTATATAGGTGACATCACTGCTATTTAGATAGGTGACAGCATTATTAATAGACTGACACTCTCATTTATATGGTTCATGATGTTCAACTGTTCTAAAACATGGCCGGGATGTCCACAAGTCTCAGTGTCATGCCGTCTTTCCATTCATGTAATCTTCGGTAATTTACGTTGAACTGACCAAAGAGGGCAGATCTCCCCAAAGTTTGACAGGATCTATAGCCTCTAACTCATGTTGTCTTGTGGTGTCTGTTGCACAGCCGTGTGAGTGAAGCTGGTAGATGTTAGCAATCAATATTGCATGACTTTTATGAGCTAACCGCCAGAGGTGATTCCCCTTGGGCAGGATATCACCACCGGTGGCTCCCCTTGCCACCTTAAAACTAGCAAAGATACCAATCATCATCTTAATGTCCACTACCTTCCTGCAAATTATTAATATTCCAGCAGGACACCAAGCGTTTCGCCTATCACCAAAGCGCACGCCAAACACCAAAAATATAGCCAAACACCAAAAATATAGTCAAACTCATAAAGTTAGCAAAACACCAAAAGTTCAATCAAACACCATGCCAAAAAAAAACCCATAAAAAAACAAACAATCGGATTGTTAATGTTGGACTTTTGGTGGGGGTTGGGGGGTTGGGGGGATTCCACTTATCGTCCCAATCATATTTTTTTCGATGGGGCTTCTCACGCAATTGATAGTAACATACTATAAATGAGGACTCTCCGTAAGTAATGTAAAAATGAAACTGCATCCACAAAACCAACAAGTTGTCGGACGTCGATGAGCCAAGTTGATGGTTCCTTCAAACTCTATTTTTTTTAGCACAAGTTTAAATAAAAATACACCAGAAAAAAAAAAAAACCTTTGACGGTCGTGTGAGTCTATCAACGCTATCCAAATATCTACCACACACCATGCCATGGTGGCCCCGCCCCTGTACATATGTTGCATTAAAGCTGGTATATAAAATAAATCTTCCTACGGTTTTCTGGGTCAGTTTTAGTAGCCATACTTTATTTTAGTAGCCATACTTTATTGTAGTATCCATACTTTATTTTAGTAGCCATACTTTATTTTAGTAGCCATACTTTATTTTAGTAGCCATACTTTATTTTAGTAGCCATACTTTATTTTAGTAGCCATACTTTTTTTTTAGTAGGTGTGCTTTATATTAGTCGCCATACTTTAGATTAGTAGCCATGCTTTATAAATTTGTATTTTGGAATATTTGAAAAGAAATCAGCTGTAAACCAATTTGAAAGGAATTGAATCCTTTTACTTGACTTGTTTCGGTGGTTTCGTGTTGGATTAACTCTTCCTAAATTTCAAGTGTTTCCGGTCTCACGCTTTTTGCTTTGGGATTTCTCCGACCGACTAAAAAATAGAACTCTTTAAAATAAAGTTCTCAGTTGAACGTTTGGTTCAAACAATAAATACTATTTTTAATTCTAAAAAATAGAGAGAGTACATAAGTATTAAGACACACACTTGCACCTTATGTGAGAGTACTTAAGTATTAAGACACACACTGGCACCAAATGTGAGAGTGCTTATGTATTAAGACACACACTTGCACCACATGTGAGAGTACTTAAGTATTAAGACACACACTTGCACCAAATGAGAGAATACTTAAGTATTAAGACACTCACTTGCACCATATGTGACAGTACTAAAGTTTTGAGACACACACTTGCACCAAAGGTGAGAGTACCAAAGTAACAGGACACACACTATCATCAAATGTGTCCGGCGATCTGTACACAGGCAAGTTCACCAATGTTCGTTTAGTTTTGCTGTGTTATTTTATTGTTATCAAAGGTCATGGCTCATTGGGGGGCCGTCCATGTAGTACGTCACGCTATTATTGGACAATTTATTCCCCCCCCCCCAAACCCGTGTCACAATCTCACGCACATCTCCGACCCCCACCCCCCTCTAAAATACGTCACACTTCCACATTATTAATTGTTACAGAATACAAAAACTAATTAAAATTTAATCCAAACACACAACTCACTATTAACCTATTAAATTGAGAGAAACATGAAAATGGCATCTTCTGTTTTATTTTGTTTAACTATATAGTAGAGTGCGCTCAAAAAGGAGTTTGGCGCAAAATTTGATCGTGTGAACTTGAAAATAGCATTCGACCGAATTTCCGTGTGATCACACTAACGTCGATCAATTTTCTGTCGACGAAATTTCTTTCAAACAAATTTCCGGTAAGCGAACCTAATGGCGGACACGGCGCACCGTTGTTGTACAGTGTGCAAGGGTGACGTCATGAACGTGTTCATGTGTTGGTCGTTGGGGCGCAGCGAGGCACACATCAACACAAAGTAACACACGGTAATACACACTGACTGTGACACACAGAAACTTTAAAAAAAAAAAAGGGGGGGGGGGTGGTGGAGACATCCGGTGACACACTGAGACGTCGAAACACGCTGAGACGCACATTCACCTACAGCGACACAGCGGAATACACAGTAACATACACAGACACAAATAGACACTCATAGACACACAGCCTTAACTCACAGAGACACACAGCCGTAGCATGCAAGGACACACGGCAATAACATACGGAGACACACCACCTTAGCATACATGCTGCCTCTTTCAATGTGTAGATGTATATTTCTAATGCCGTCTATTGGAGGCGGTCGTCTATGCTTGCAGCTCGTTTAAGCCATTTCCCTGTAAAAGGTCTTACGCCATCACATGTATCAACAGCAGTGTCGATATTTCGAATGCCTATTATCTGAAGCGTCAATAATCTGAACATCTTTAGTCTTTTTAAAAATTATTATTATTATTATTATTATTATCGTACTCAGTCGCATGGTGCGGAAAGTTTGTGTACACACATCGGAAAACATCATTTATTAATCTATAAAGGAATCTAAGTAAAATTTCAATACGTACTTTGCATGGAGTAGCTGTTCTGGGTGGTGTCTCCTATACATGCATTAGCAATAAAGAGATGATGGGTACTGTCAATGGATATGCAATAGTGGTGTGATGTGTACTGTACATGCAGTAGCAATAATGAGATGATGTGCCTACAGTCCAAGGATATCCAATTGTGGTAAGATGTGTAGTGTACATGGATTAGCAATAGTGGAATGATGTGTACGGTACATGGATTAAAAGTAGTGAGATGATGTGTAGTTTACATGAATTAACAATAGTGGGATGATGTGAAGTGTACATTGAGTAGCAATAGTGTGATAATGTGTAGTGTACATGGACTAGCAATAGTCAGATGATGTGTAGTGTACATGGAGTAGCAATATTGAGTTGAAGTGTAGTGTACATGCAGTAGCAATAGTTGGATGATGTGAAGTTTACATGGACTAGCAATAGTGAGATGATGTGTAGTGTACATGGAGTAGCAATAGTTGGATGATGTGTAGTGAACATGAAGTAGCAATAATGGGGTGATGTGTAGTGTACATGGAGTAGAAATTAATTTTGAGACGATGTGTAGTGTACACGGAGTAGCAATATTTGGATGAAGTGTAGTGTACATGGACTAGCAATAATGAGATGATGTGTAGCATGCATGAAGTAGCAATAGTGGTATTCTGTGTAGTGTACATGTAGTAGTAATAGTGAGTTGATGTGTACTTTACATGCAGTAGCAATAGTGAGATGATGTGTAGTGTACATGGAGTAGCAGTGGTGGGATGATGTGATCTGACAACTTGCTGTATAATAAAGGTCACAAAATCCGAGCCTCAAAGACAAAGTAGCCTGGGACATTTTATCATGGCATCACTCAAAAAAAATTTTTTTTTTTTTTTTTTTAAACATTTTTTTTTCCAGTGCTGAGTTTTCGTTTCAGTCCCACCAGTCAGCTGACGTCACTCGATGTGACCAATACCAAATACACGATACAGTAAAGCAGTGGTCAAGAATATTTTCCACACAAAAAAATTCATATAAATAAAACTAAAGAAGATATATTTTTTTAAAATATTATTGACGGGTAGAAAAAAAGGGAGGGGGGCAGGGCGCAAAAAAAAGTTAGAAAGGGGCGTCATCAAAAAAGAACGGGTCAATCAAATTTTCTAACAAAAATGTGAACGTGTATCAGGTCAAATAGATTATAGTGTGAACACTAACTGATTTAGTGCAAGTAATTTATTGCGGAAACAATCCCAGTCACAGTTATTAGGAAAAATCGATACTCTAGTGCAGGGGGTCTCCAAATTACGGCCCACGGGCCGCATGTTTCACGAGAGGCCCTCTAGCTAGCAAGTTTCACCGTTTTTCAATTGCAGTGGAGGAATCGCTGGACAGCTGTTCCATCTCTCAATTGCTTGTGTTCGTTAGAGGTGTGGATGAAGACATGAACATAACACAGGAGCTGGCTTCCCTGCATAGCATGTACCGCAGTGTTACTGGACAGGATATATTTAATGAGTTGAAAAAAAAATTGGCTGATTATAACATGGACTGGACTAACCTCAGTTGCCTGACTGTTGACGGAGGAAACAACATGAGTGGTATAAAGAAAGGCTTGGTTGGACAAGTGAAGCAGATGTGTAATGAGAAACACATTCCACAACCAATGTTCCTGCACTGTATTATTCACCAGTAAGCTTTGTGTGCTAAATATGTGGACATTAGCAGTGTACTGAATACTGTGGTGAATTTAATAAGGTTACATGGGCTCAATCATAGACAGTTCAGAGACCTGTTGAAAGATACAGACACAGAATCGCAAGATTTACCATATTACACAGCAACAAGATGGCTAAGTTGTGAACAAGTTCTAAGCAGAGTATTTAAGTTAAGAAAGGAAATAGGTGACTTCCTGGAAAGTAAAGGCAAGGCCACAGCCACAGTCACAGTCATTAGTGGCTGATGAAGAGTGGGTGTGGAAATTGGCCTGTGCTGCAGACATAACTAGTCTGTACTTTGGAAGTGTACAAATTGAATTTATGAATTCATTAAAATTTTCTGAACCTAAAAATACAAAAATAGGAAAATCTAGTTTCTGATCTATACACCCACCTAAAGGCCTTCAGATCCAAATTCGTCTTGTTTTTTTTTTTTGTTTTGTTTTTTTGGGAAACAATTACAGGCCAACAACTTGACGCACTTTTAGCATTGCAAGTAATCATGGCTGAAGCAACTGCGCGGAGTTCCCCCACGTCATGTGTATGCGAGATCGTCAAAGATCTCCAGCTGCAATTCAGCAGCGGTTTTCTGACTTGGATTCAAAGGCAGAAGAAGTGAGACTGTTTTAAAACCCATTTGAAGCAGATGTGGCCAGTTATTCTGATGAACTGCAGCTGGAGGTCATTGAATTGCAAGTAAATGACCTCCTTAGGGACAAGTTTAAAGAAGGACTGATATGAAATGCGTGAAGAACAATTTGAGAACAAACTTGTCCGATAATAATCTCAGGTCACTGTTGATGTTAAGGACATCAAATCTAAAGCCAGAAATGTCTGCTATTTTGGCATCCAGGTAACTGTTTCATCATTCCCAATAATACAGGCGATAATATGTAGTGCATGAATGTGTTATTAAATAATAACTGAACAAAGTAATAGTACATAAATAATTAAAAACAACATCCATGTTTTGATTCCTTTTTATTGCGACCTCGAGTGTGTAGGCGGCCCCCGAACTGCTGTTTGATTGCTAATGCGGCCCTCGGGCTGAAACGTTTGAAGATCCCTGCTCTAGTGTATTTATGAATGTACATCTTTTTTGTTTGTGTTTGTGCTTGTGTGAGTACATCTCTCATCTATGTGTGTTTCTGTTTGTATGTGAACACCTATAATCTATATGTGTGTTTGTGTGTGTGTGTGTGTGTAAGTGTATGTATGTGTGTGTGTGTGTGTGCGTGTGTGTGTGTGTGTGTGTGTGTTTGTGTGTGTGTGTGTGTGTGTGTGTGTTTGTGTGAGCAATACATTTTAATATATTTTTTTTTAATTCTGAAAAATTATAAATAATAGTAATAGTAGAAATAATAGACCAATAGACACTGGACAAAGATTATATAGACAAAAAAAAAAAGAGACAATAGTTGTGTGTTTGTGTGTGTGTGTGTGTGTAAGTGTATGTGTGTGTGTGTGTGTGTGTGCGTGTGTGTGTGTGTGTGTGTGTGTTTGTGTGTGTGTGTGTGTGTGTGTGTGTTTGTGTGAGCAATACATTTTAACATATTTTTTTTTAATTCTGGAAAATTTTAAATAATAGTAATAGTAGAAATAATAGACCATTAGACACTGGACCAAGATTGTATAGACCAAAAGAACAACAGACAATAGTTCAAAGATCAAAAGACACTAGGCCATTAGACAATAGACCAACGAACAATGGACCCACAGACAACAGACTAGTAAACAATATTCCTATTGATCAACAGAAACAGACCAATAGACAATATACAGCAGAGAAGACAATGATCTTCCCGTAGACAATAGACAAAAGACAATATACCAACATACCAAAAGACAACAGACCAAATACAATAGAAAAAAATACCTATTTACAATATACCAAAAGATTAATAGATCAATGGACACATGGACCAACATACAAGAGACCAACAGACAATAGACCAATAGACAACATACCACTGATGATAGACCAACATATCACAGACAAATAGACCAACATATTACAGATAATACAGCAAGATACCACAGACAATAGATCAATAAACATCATACAGACTATCAGACCAAAATACCAACAGTAGTATCTTTGGTATTACTATGGAATTATCATTATTTTTTTTTAAAATTTAAAAAGTCACAATATCCAAATTTGGTGGTGTGTATCGCTTTGGATGAGAACCACTCGAATAAACCTCTTCCATGTGTTATTTCAGACGCTCAAACGAGATGGGCTCACGATAGAGATGACATTTCAGAGTGAGTTTGTCATTGTATGACATCTCGTGCCCAAGATCACGTGTGTTGACATGCTCTCAATGACGAGGGTGACGATACGGCAAGTGGCGGTGTGGGTGCTGACTTTGTTGGGGCGCGTCTGCTCGATGAAGCGATGCTCCCTTTTCAAAATAGTCACCATCTTATTTTCCATGGGTCTCACCTGGGTGACGCTCCTGTTGATCAACGCGTCGGGTGTCGCCCTTGGAATACGCTCTAAAATGAACTCTGACCTGATGGCCGCGAGGGCAGCTCGTGACGTGGGTGACCTGGCAGCCAACGAGCAACCCTTGGTTGACGATTACCTGGTTCAAGACAACCCACTTGGGTTTTATTTCAATGAAAAGCTTCACGGCAACATCCCGATAGGTGCGCCCTTTCAGGCCGCCCCAAAGCTCGACCATCAAATCCCGCTGAAAAAGGTCCTGGTCTTTGTGGGGGACCTCGGGTCGCCGCAGGTCATTGTGCTAGGTCAGTTCTTCGCGCACCAGCGGATCGAATACCGGACCACACTCGTCACCGGAGACGTCCCGACGTTGGTGCTCTCTGACCTCAACGTCCCCCGCTACGTGCTGCTCGTGTTCGACGATTACGCCTCCTATTTACGTCTGGATGCCCGGCGTAGATCCCTGCTGGATGACTACTGCAAGAAATACAAAGTCGGAATCTTGGCGCTGACGCAGTCGAAACGGAGTTCAGAAACCGAGGTGTCGGTGGAGTTCAAGTTGAAGCTCCAGCACGGCTTGAAGTTGAAGAAGTTCAAGCTTAACACGGAAGTGGATTTTTGGCGCGTTGCCAAGCGCGATATGGTGTGGTTGGAAGATCTGCCCTCTTCTGACTGGACGATCTTCTCGGTCAAACATAGCACGTACAGGCCTGTAGCTTTCTCTACAGTGGATCCCACGTGGCGTGGATCGGGGACCAATGTAAGCAAGCAAGAATTTGGTTGTGTTGTTGCATTGCACGACAGAGGTAAGTGTCGCTGTCGTCAGTATATCCAGAAGTCATTGCTATGTAAGCAACAATTACATGTAAACACTTGTCATATGACCAACACTCTCCATTTTTTTCTTAATACTTTATAGGTGAAATTTTTCTAGCTATTTACCAGATGCTTTCATAAAATGAATGTTTGAAATTTCACACCATCGAAAGCGACATTTCTTTGAGAATTAAGAGGAGCAATTATTTGATTAAACTCATTCCTTGATGTGGAGAAAAAAAATATAGTTATTTCAACTCCAATGGTAAATAACGACATGATGGAATATGGTCGGGTGTTTGGGAAAGAAATGAGACTTGATTTAGATATCGTTCCATGTTTTCTTCTTGTCTGGACATTTGTTTGTTTAGTTTAATAAATTACAGGTGTGCTCAAAGTTACACAAGATAAGAATTAAAAATTTAAAAAAATTACTTCTGAAAATGCAACGCTGTTCATACAATAGGCTGTCGCAGCTGTTCTTACAATAGGCTGTCGCAGCTGTTCATACAATAGGCTGTCGCAGCTGTTCATACAATAGGCTGTCGCAGCTGTTCATACAATAGGCTGTCGCAGCTGTTCATACAATAGGCTGTCGCAGCTGTTCATACAATAGGCTGTCGCAGCTGTTCTTACAATAGGCTGTCGCAGCTGTTTATGCAATAGGCTGTCGCAGCTGTTCATGCAATAGGCTGTCGTAGCTGTTCATACAATAGGCTGTCGCAGCTGCTCTTACAATAGGCTGTCGCAGCTGTTTATGCAATAGGCTGTCGCAGCTGTTCACGCAATAGGCTGTCGCAGCTGTTTATGCAATAGGCTGTCGCTCTCGCTAACAGCGTTAGTTTCAGGGTCATGAAAGTGATCATTGGGAAAGTTCTTGTTTCAGATGGCCATGCACCTCTGACATATTTAAGACGGGAAGTCATAATGCCTATGTTTTTGACCTAACAAACGTGTGCACATCTTCCAGGACTTCTAGACGGGGTCGAGCGGGTGATCCTTGGCCTAGATCTTAGTTTCTGGCTCAACGCCATCATTGCTATGGACGCCATGACGTATCTGACCAATGGGAGGCTCGGGCTCCCCCTGGACCGTCTGCTTCAGATCGACATCGATGACATGTTCGTGGGTCACACAGGCATTCGGACACACGCCAGGGATGCTGAGGTACTTGGGGGTCTTTAAATAATTTCATTAATCTTCTTTAATGTCATACATCAACTTGACATATGGAAACAAATCAATTATAGCTGAGCCATTGTTTACGTAAACTAAATTTAGAAAAAAAATATCTTGACATCATCATACTCTTGTCAGTGGCGTTGCTAGGGTTAGCAATAATTTTGCCTTCCTCCTTATAAGAAAAAAACTCTGCATTTGGCCTAAAATTCCTACCGCCATTTAAAGAAAATTGCTGACCGAGGATGACCACAACCTTTGCAACCCTTCCCATGGGCGCCGGCAGAAAACTTTCTGGGGGGAGGGGGGGGCAAAAAATCGATTAACTTTCCAGGGGGGGGGGAATTTTTTTAGTAATGTTTTAATGTAGTTTTAATTTTCTGTAGCGTATTTGTATGGTGAACGAACGGACAGGACAAAAGCTTAGGTACTTTCTTTTTATTTTTTCTTTTCCGGCAGAAAACTTTCTGGGGGGAGGGGGGGGCAAAAAATCGATTAACTTTCCAGGGGGGGGGGAATTTTTTTAGTAATGTTTTAATGTAGTTTTAATTTACTGTAGCGTATTTGTATGGTGAACGAACGGACAGGACAACAGCTTAGTTACTTTCTCTTTATTTTCTCTTTACTTAAATAAATTGTTTGTCTATTTTTGTCTAAAAAAATTTTATCCAATCAATCCAGGGGGGGAGCAACTGCCCCCTTGCCCCCCCCCCTGCGGGCGCTCATGCCCCTTCCTACACCACTACCCCTTAAAAAACACATGTCACTTACGAATTAATGAAACTATTAAATTTCCTTGTTGTTTTGAGAACCCTCGTGAGGACGGCATATTTTTTTTCCAAGGAAATGGTGGCCAGTCAGAACAGAATTCGTCATTATATTCCAAACTTCAGTTACTTCTTGGGATTTTCCGGTGGCTGGTTCTTGGCAGGGACGCCCCTGGAACAGTCCGGAGACAGAAGACTTGTAGGTAGGTCATAGACACATTGAACATTGGTTGTTGGCAGGGACGCCCCTGGAACATGCCAGAGACAGAAGACTTGTAGGTAGGTCATAGAAAGATTGAACATTGGTTGCTGGCAGGGACGCCCCTGGAACAGGCCGGAGACAGAAGACTTGTAGGTAGGTCATAGACACATTGAACATTGGTTGTTGGCAGGGACGCCCCTGGAACAGGCCGGAGACAGAAGACTTATAGGTAGGTCATAGACACATTGAACATTGGTTGTTGGCAGGGACGCCCCTGGAAAAGGCCGGAGACAGAAGACTTGTAGGTAGGTCATAGACAGATTGAACATTGGTTGTTGGCAGGGACGCCCCTGGAACAGGCCGGAGACAGAAGACTTGTAAGTAGGTCATAGACACATTGAACATTGGTTGTTTGAGGATTTCAATTTGATCAGGTCATTAAGAAGAAGAAAAAAAATTTTGCTAGAGGTTGCCAATGCGAGTAGTAGGTCATTGGCAGACAGGTCAAAGGTTAGTGGCAGACAGGTCAAAGGTTAGTGTTAACAGGTTAGGTCAAATAAATAAAAGTAAAAACTTAAAGTGATTTCAATTTCTGATGTTTAAAGACAAAAAAACTGTTTCCAACTAGAGCTGGCTGAACACTTCCAGTGGTTTAACCACATGTACCGGCATGAGCAGCCGCACACTCAGAACGGGTCCATCTTCAAATTGTCCTTGGACAACAATACAATATTTGCTGAGGTAAGATCATAGGGTGAAACTTTGATGTGTTCGATCAGACTTGTAAAGATAGGGTGACACTCTTGATGTGTTAGATCATACTTGTGAACATAGGGTGACACTCTTGATAAGATAAGATAAGATTAGATTCTTTTATTGATCCAAATAAATGGAAATGTTTTTTGATTGCATTGTACACTTTCAGCACATAAATAAAACAATTTGAACGCAAGACATTTATAATAAACGATTAAAGTAGTAAAAAAAAAAGAGCCGTTCCGTGAATTTCCTTTGCCAAATCGGGGACTTAATTAGTTCCCATTCAGATGTATGACTTCAGGAGGGAGCACGCTGGTAAATTCATACAGATTGGGGAACAAAAGAATGTTTCGATCTTTCAGTCCTCGCCCTGACGGAAAGGATTCGTCCCGAACGGCCCGATCCTAAGTTTTTGTGATGAAGAGGGTGGGATGTATCAGCCAAAATGTGTTTAGTTTTACAATAACATCTTTCTTCAAATAGTTCTTCAAGTGAAGGATATTTAGTTTGTGTTATGTTCTCAGCTTTCTTGATTAGTCGGTTTATGCGGTGTTTTCATATCAGAAGTTGAACTCCCACACCAGGAGATGTGTTAGATCAGTGCTGTCCAACATTTTTGACTTTGTGGGCCACACTAAAAATGTCCGGCCGACCGAGGTCCAATAAGGACACCTCAGGAGAAAAGTGTTATTATTATTATTACTGCTTACCTTATGCATAAAGAGTAACATTATATCCAATGGCAGTGTTGGCTTATCAAGAATATAAGTAATACGAATAAAAACTGTAGCAATTTTTAATGATATATTTTGCTTTGAATTGTTCTTACAGTGTTCTTAATTTGATGAAGTTAGGAGTAGCACCTGCCCTCATTTGGATTTTCTAAATGTTCAGCGGGGAAGTAAAAGCGTTTCAGACCATGCTGGTCTTTACAGAGAATCCAGGTTCATTGATAAGGTGCTTCCAAGAACATGGTCAACCTTTTGTTACAACATTCTCATAGTTGTGGAAATTTATCAGAAGAATGTTTCATTTTAAGTCATCTATGATTTATTTGGCCATGCATTCTTATGTTTGGATATTTTTAAAAAAAACTCCTCCTGACTGAATTGCACTGACTACAAACAAACACAGGTTGTATCCTGCTTTCTATTCATTGTACATCCCGTACTCAGTTATATGTATACCAGGTACTTGTCACCAACGTCACAAAAAATACAGGGAGACGAGCTCTCTCACAGCTGACTAGACTTCCTGTTTCAATAACATGGTGTCATAAATGGTTCACACTGCCCCTCGTAGTCGTTCTGTTGTGACACTTTAAACATGGTGTCATAAATGGTTCACACTTCCCAACGTAGCCGTTCTGTTGTGACACCTTTAACATGGTGTTATAAATGGTTCACACTGTCCCTCGTAGTCGTTCTGTTGTGACACCTTTAACATGGTGTCATAAATGGCTCACAATGCCCCTCGTAGTCGTTCTGTTGTGACACCTTTAACATGGTGTCATAAATGGTTCACATTGTCCCTCGTAGTCGTTCTGTTGTGACACCTTTAGTATCCCCATCCCTTCTCGATTACTCTGACTCCAAGACTTTCTTGGCAGTAGTTAAGTCGCAATGCCTACTTATCTATTGCATCCATCTTGGTACCGTTGTGTGGGGACATGGTCATTGCTACATTGCCCCAAATAGCTCATACCGGTACATGTCAAGTTACTTTTGGTTTCCCAACTTAAGCTCCCCAACGCCGTCAGTAATTAATTATACCCGACACCATGCGACAAGCAACGGAAAGAAAGGGAAGATAGCATTCGATTTCATATCACCCTGGTTCCCAAAAGTTGCTACGCTGATGTGCTTAACATAAATTACTTCTGCCTGTTAAGCCATCCCCCGCTCCTCAGCATGTGTGACCTCCCCTTCTCCATGTTACAACTTTGCATGCACAGGTACTCTTACTTGACTTTCCAACAACAATGAATTAATAAATGTGCTTTGAAAATAGTTTTACACTAAAGTAAAATATTTTTACACACATCACAAAAATGTCTGAAGCAGTGGGGGGCCATTTAAAATCAACACGTTGGCCATGGGTTTAGACAGCACTGTGTTAGACTGCTCGGGTTTTTTGAGTAGTTCAGGGTTTTGGGTCAGTTGTTATTTTAAGGATGTGGGGTTTATAGGGCGTTCGGGTTTTGGGGGTGAGTTAGGGTTTTGGGGGTGAGTTAGGGTTTTGGGGGTGAGTTAGGGTTTTGGGGGTGAGTTAGGGTTTTGGGGGTGAGTTAGGGTTTTGGGGGTGAGTTAGGGTTTTGGGGGTTGAGTTAGGGTTTTGGGGATTTTGGGTTTTTGGGGGTGAGTTAGGGTTTCGGGGATTTTGGGGTTTTTTTTTTTGTTGTTCATTTTTTTTCCCTTCAGAAACACAAGATACGTGTCGTGAAAGACTACATGGTGACACCTCATCACTCGGGGGTGTATCCTGCCTTGGAGATGGTGTATGACGAATGGATTAAAAGGGGCGTGGTCTGCAGCAGTACAGAGGAGTATCCCAGTATAACACCGCAGTGGGGTCGGCGAGGTTTTATCCACAGAGGAATTATGGTAGGGTGTTTGTTTTGTCACTGTGATCCCAGTGGTGGCCTGGGGTGAGATCCCAGTGGTGGCCTGGGATGAGATCCCAGTGGTGGCCTGGTGTGAGATCCCAGTGGTGGCCTGGTGTGAGATCCCAGTGGTGGCCTGGTGTGAGATCCCAGTGGTGGCCTGGTGTGAGATCCCAGTGGTGGCCTGGTGTGAGATCCCAGTGGTGGCCTGGTGTGAGATCCCAGTGGTGGCCTGGTGTGAGATCCCAGTGGTGGCCAGGTGTGAGATCTAACAAGGGTTAGTGTTACCAAGTTATGGCACTAGGGTTTGTGCTACCCAGTCGCGTGGCGTCACTAGGTTTGGTATTACACAGTGACGTCACTTTGTTTGGTGTTACTCAGTGCGTCATGGGTTGGTGCTACCCAATGAGATAAGCCCATGGTGACAACCTCTTTGACAGACTTCCTTTTGGACCTGAGTCTGACTGCTCTGGTGACAACCTTTCTGTTTGCAGCCTGCTCTGATGACAACTTCCTCTTGTGCCAATCTACTCAGATGGCACCCTTCTCTACCTCATTACACCCTGATCTGGTGACAAGCTCTGACACCCCTTTTGTTAAAGCAACATGCGATGGTGAGACATTGTTCTTGGGTGCAACCTGATATTGTAGTACCCTGAATTATTGACAACCTGCTCATGTTCTTGTATTAACAATGTCAAATGAGCAATTTTCCATTTGGAATCACTTCCCTCCTATGAAGGTGGTGTCATCAGGAACGCTCCGCTCCCTTAGTGACGCATCTGTTTAAATATCACGTGACCATATTTAGTATGGTACAATATCAAACTCTCTGAATTATTTTCTGATCTTTTTACATTGAAATTTTAGATTAGTTGATAATCCATGTTAAGTTGTAGTTGAATTAGGTTGTTTCCTGATGAAAAGCCAATTCAAAGTTTTGATTTTAAAATGTTATGAGGGCCCATTCGAAGACTAGTGTAACAGGAGCCAAAATGATCGATACATTGATCGTGGGCCCTTAAGATATAGAGTAATCATAATTGAGCGATATGTAAGTTACCATTACCAATTGCCTAATCATAATCCTACTTTAAGTAAGCTGTGCTTACATAAGGGATCGTTAATAAAATGTATTACTGAATGAATAAAAGTACATAACTTTTTGAATGTTAATTAACATTCTTATATTTCTTACAATTATTTTGAATATAAAAAAACATTGTAACACTTTGAGTGGGGTAGGGATGGGTATATAGTTCCAGAGGGCGGGGAACAAAGTGGGAACCGCTGATCTACACTAAAACTGTCTTGTCTGTCTTGTAGGTGGTTCCCCATCAAACTTGTAGACTCTACACTACAACTGTCTTGTCCGTCTTGTACGTGGTTCCCCATCAAACTTGTAGACTCTACACTATAACTGTCTTGTCTGCCTTGTAGGTGGTTCTCCATCAAACTTGTAGACTCTACACTATAACTGTCTTGTCTGCCTTGTAGGTGGTTCCCCATCAAACTTGTAGACTCTACACTATAACTGTCTTGTCTGCCTTGTAGGTGGTTCCCCATCAAACTTGTAGACTCTACACTATAACTGTCTTGTCTGCCTTGTAGGTGGTCCCCCATCAAACTTGTAGACTCTACACTATAACTGTCTTGTCTGCCTTGTAGGTGGTTCCCCATCAAACTTGTAGACTCTACACTATAACTGTCTTGTCTGCCTTGTAGGTGGTTCCCCATCAAACTTGTAGACTCTACACTATAACTGTCTTGTCTGCCTTGTAGGTGGTCCCCCATCAAACTTGTAGACTCTACACTATAACTGTCTTGTCTGTCTTGTAGGTGGTCCCCCATCAAACTTGTAGACTCTACACTATAACTGTCTTGTCTGTCTTGTAGGTGGTTCTCCGTCAAACTTGTAGACTCTACACTAAGACTGTCTTGTCTGTCTTGTAGGTGGTTCCACGTCAAACTTGTAGACTCTACACTACAACTGTCTTGTCTGTCTTGTAGGTGGTTCCATGTCAAACTTGTAGACTCTACACTAAAACTGTCTTGTCTGTCTTGTAGGTGGTTCCCCGTCAAACGTGTAGACTCTACACTAAAACTGTCAATTTTGAAGACTACCCTGGCGGCAAAGAGCAGCTGGACTACAGCATCAGGGGAGGATTTCTCTTCAATCTATTCCTAAGTACACCGGTGAGTTGTCAGGGTCAAGGGAAACAAATTGTTTAGGTAACCTTTCGGGTGATAATAAACAAAATGTCAATGTCCCTAGGTGCTCCACACATGATCACCACATCTAGGTTCCCATTTGCTGATATACATAACTCATATGTCAATGTTCCTAGGGGATACACTCATGCCCACCATATCTATCTTCCTATGAAATAATGACCCCTATGTGTTTCCACACAGGTGATGATATTCATGACCCATATGTCAAACTACGCCAATGACCGACTTGCCATGTACGCCTTTGAGAAGGTCATTGAGTTCGTGCTGACCTGGACCAACCTCCGTCTACTGTCCCCACCGCCAGCTGAGATAGCCAGGCGTTATTTCTCGATGTATCCACAGGAAATCAATCCCGTGTGGACAGTAGGTTGTGTCAGTGAACTATGTGTGGACAGTAGGTTGTGTCAATGAACTATGTGTGGACAGTAGGTTGTGTCAATGAACTATGTGTGGACAGTAGGTTGTGTCAATGAACTATGTGTGGACAGTAGGTTGTGTCAGTGAACTATGTGTGGACAGTAGGTTGTGTCAATGAACTATGTCTGGACAGTAGGTTGTGTCAATGAACTATGTGTGGACAGTAGGTTGTGTCAGTGAACTATGTGTGGACAGTAGGTTGTGTCAATGAACTATGTGTGGACAGTAGGTTGTGTCAGTGAACTATGTGTGAACAGTAGGTTGTGTCAATGAACTATGTGTGGAACGTAGGTTGTATCAATGAACTATGTGTGGACAGTAGGTTGTGTCAATGAACTTTGTGTGAACAGTAGGTTGTGTCAATGAACTATGTGTGGACAGTAGGTTGTGTCAATGAACTATGTGTGGACAGTAGGTTGTTTCAATGAACTATGTGTGGACAGTAGGTTGTGTCAATGAACTATGTGTGGAAAGTAGATTGAGTCAATGAAATATGTGCAGACAGTAGGTTGTGTCAATGAACTATGTGTGGAACGTAGGTTGTGTCAATGAACTATGTGTGGACAGTAGGTTGTGTCAATGAACTATGTGTGGACAGTAGGTTGTGTCAATGAACTATGTGTAGACAGTAGGTTGTGTCAATGTAATATGTGAGGACAGTAGGTTGTGTCAATGAAATATGTGTGGACAGTAGGTTTTGTTAATGAACTATGTGTGGACATAAGTTGTGTCAATGAAATATGTGTAGACAGTTGGTTGTGTCAATGAACTATGTGTGGACAGTAGGTTGTGTCAATGAACTATGTGTGGACATAAGTTGTGTCAATGAAATATGTGTAGACAGTTGGTTGTGTCAATGAACTATGTGTGGACAGTAGGTTGTGTCACTGATATATGTGTGGACAGTAGGTTGTGTCAATAAACTATATGTGGACAGAAGGTTGTCCTAGGGAAATATATGTGTGGATAGTAGGTTGTGTCAATGTAATATGTGAGGACAGTAGGTTGTGTCAATGTAATATTTGAGGACAGTAGGTTGTGTCAATGAAATATGTGTGGACAGTAGGTTGTGTGAATGAAATATGTGTGGACAGTAGGTTTTGTCAATGAAATATGTGAGGACAGTAGGTTTTGTCAATGAAATATGTGAGGAAAGTAGGTTTTGTCAATGAAATATGTGAGGACAGTAGGTTTTGTCAATGAAATATGTGAGGACAGTAGGTTTTGTCAATGAAATATGTGAGGACAGTAGGTTTTTTCAATCAAATATGTGTGGACAGTAGGTTTTGTCAATCAAATATGTGTGGACAGTAGGTTTTGTCAATGTAATATGTTAGGACAGTAGGTTTTGTAATGTAATATGTGTGGACAGTAGGTTATGGATTATGTGTTGATATTAGCTGTGTTTAAGAAAAATGTTGGACAGTAAGTTGTCAAATTTGTTCTCAGTCGTGGATATGATGGGAAGTCTAGTAAAATTAAAACTTTAAATTTGGCCTCCTCCAACCTTCGTGAGACGGAGTAACTATGGGCACTTCATTAAATGACTAAAGAGGCCAATCCTGGAATGACAGTCTCGGTTGCCCTCATCGCAGGTGAACATTGACGCCTGATTAAAATGTGACCTTCCTTAATGCACTTGTTGTTGCAAGGGGTTCGAATCGCGCATCTGCTGCCTTTTTGACTCCTTCATATACTACTGTTCGCCAGCTGGAACGTTTCTTCAGCGATAAGCTCCCATTCGTTGAGCTCTATGTTGGCTTCCGTCAAGCTCCTTTTATAAACATCAATAAATTGCAGCCGTTGCCGCCCATTGAGTGTTGTGCATGCTGCCTACTCTCCATACAGCAGCTTCTTTGTGATACGGCCTTCGTCCATTCTCCTCACATTGCCTAACCAGCGAAGGTGCCTCTTGCTAAGAGCGGAGAATATGCTAAACATTTTTTGCACGTCTCTGTGTTAAGCACCTTGTCCTGTCATCGAATGCGTAAAATGCTACGCAGACATCTTAGATGGAAGCTGTCGAGTTTCCGCTCATGACTGGCATGTGTGGTCCACACTTCACTGCCATATATGGGCGTACTAAGCACGCATGCGTAATGGACGCTCAGTTTTGTACGTTCCGTTAGTTTAGGATTATTCCACACCCGCTTGTTGGATAGTTCAGATATTAAATTATGTCCACCAGAACCCATGTGACTCCGAGAAACACAGAGAAATTTGGCCTGAAGAGAAATCTTGCAGAAGGCTGCCAAAACTCATCATTGTGGGTCCTCAGAAAACAGGTAATGTTCAGATACTTGGTATGGAAAAAAAAAATGGAACAAAATTAACAAATATACACTACTCAAAAAATATAATGTCCGAAATATTTGATTGTGGTTCCTTAGAAAAACAGACAATGTCAACAAACAAAAAAAAGAGCATTGATGGACTTTTAATTCCATTATATCCCATAATTTCAGGAACTACAGCTCTTCTCAGATTCCTGGAAGCGCATCCCTCACTGAAGAGCAGCAAACAAGATCCTGTTTACTTTGAGGAGATTCAGTTCTTTATTGGCAAAAACTACCTCAATGGACTCGAATGGTTGGTCCCTTGATTAATAGTAATGTAGGCAAACACTCTTAGAGACTGACAGAAAATAGTTTAAAAATTATATTACATGTTGAACAAAAAAGAAAAACCAAAAGCATGCGTTTATATATATTTCCAAGTTTTACCAGAGTCAAAATGAAATTCAATAACTCTTTTTAGAAAGGTCTATGTATTTTTTATGGATTTTTCAAAATTGGTATTTTTGTTACAAGTCGTACATAACAGGCAAATTTATGTTAAGAAGACATGCCTTGTTTACAAAATACATTCATATATTTATTAGTGTGCAATTTTATCTGAGGGAATTGTATAAAAAATAAAATTTAAATTCCCAATATTCTAATTTCCTCTCCGATATACTTAAATTTTATTTTTTTTACAAATTCCAAACAATTTATGTTTCACTACTCCCAAAAAATGGAGTTTGCAAGATAATCGAAATGCTAATCGTGTTGATTTTTTTTTTTTAACAGTTGTTTATACATATATTTTTTATACCGACTTATCTAAAAACAGACTTTTTTTAAATGCGTTCAAAAAGCTGGTGAAGATTGTTTTCTTACTGTAATATTAAAAAGAGATAAGTCATTTCGGATTTTATAAATATAGTTTATGCATTTTATTTTATTTTTTTTAAAACAACATTTACTCTGTTGTTCCCGAAACTGTGTTACGAAATAAGAAACATACTCGATTTATTCATTTTTGATGAAATGTCCAACATTTGTATGCAACTGTTTAATTCCTACTTTAAAAAAAAATTAAATGTCCATTTTTAAAAAAGTTTTCATTTTATCTAACTCAATAGACATGGGTGGAATCGATTACATTCAAATTTAGGCTTAAATCGAAATGAAAGACCTTCATATCGATGTAAAGTTAGTTTAATACAGTGTTATTAAAGTCTTTCAACTAATGAAGCTGCAAAATATAAATTTTAAAAATACCAATTTATCCGAATAATAAAAAGTATTTTTTCGCTTATGATCACTAGCAGCCAATCTTCAAAATAATGCGATATTTATAATCGAAATCTGTAAGCCTGTATCAAAATTAACCTGAACGCTATGGATCAATATATATTGAACGCAGCGATATTTTATTGGTTCCATTGATTGTAATCGGTGAAAGGCGAGCATTTCTATTACTTTCTAAAAAGTTTCTAAAAATAACATTTAGTCGTTCTTTTTGGTACGAAATTATAGTTGGTTATATTTTTTTTTCGTGGGGGGGGGGGGCGGCCTGCACTCCCCCCCCCCCCCCGGAGGTATGCCTGAAAGAAACCCTGCTGTAACGATGACAGCCTTAATTAAATTGACGGCCTAGAACTTAGCCTAAATTGGTTACTGACCACCTCATTCACAAAGCCTCTGTCGTTGAGAGTGCCATCCCCTTGTCTGTCGTTGAGAGTGCCATCCCCTTGTCTGTCGTTGAGAGTGCCATCTCCTTGTCTGTTTGAGAGTGACATCTCCTTGTCTGTTGTATCTTTGTGGCAGGTATCAGGAGCATTTCCCCGAGCCAAACGATCCCCGAACCATTCTGTTTGAGAAGAGCGCCAACTACTTTGACAATGAGCTGGCTCCCAAGAGAATCTACGCCTTGTTGCCGAGGGCCAAGATCGTCATCATCGTCAGCGAGCCAGCCAGGCGAGCTTACTCTTGGTATCATGTGAGTTCCGGCCCTTGGAATGTAATCCCTATGTAGCATCTAAAGAGATTTTGCTTATCGTGGACATTAATTACTTTCATGAATAAATGTAATGAGTAAATATTAAATATGTATAAAGTTCACCAGCACATGACCCAGTTACTCTTTATCTCCAGCACATCAGTGGCGTGTCTAGGATTGGTGCCACCCGGGGTGGGCCAAGCTTTTAGCCACCCCTTCGTCAAAGAAAGACCTGCAATTGGCCGAAAATGCCACCCTCAAATATAAAGACAAAAATGCCACCCCTCCAGCACCCCTTCATGCACCCCCATTCTGCACCCCCTTCCAGCGCCACTGCATCACATGCAATCACACTATGATCCAGTAAATTTATATCCCCATCACATGTGGTCGCATGATGACCCAGTTGTCTTACATCCCCATCACATGTGGTCACATGATGACCCAGTTGTCTTACATCCCCATCACATGTGGTCACATGATGACCCAGTTGTCTTACATCCCCATCACATGCGGTCACATGATGACCCAGTTGTCTTACATCCCCATCACATGTGGTCACATGATGACCCAGTTGTCTTACATCCCCATCACATGTGGTCACATGATGACCCAGTTGTCTTACATCCCCATCACATGTGGTCACATGATGACCCAGTTGTCTTACATCCCCATCACATGAGGTCACATGATGACCCAGTTGTCTTACATCCCCATCACATGTGGTCACATGATGACCCAGTTGTCTTACATCCCCATCACATGTGGTCACATGATGCCCCAGTTGTCTTACATCCCCATCACATGTGGTCACATGATGACCCAGTTGTCTTACATCCCCATCACATGTGGTCACATGATGACCCACTAATGTTACATTACATTCCCAGCACATGTGGTCACATGATGACCCACTAATGTTACATTACATTCCCAGCACATGCGGTCACATGATGACCCACTAATATTACATTAAATTCCCAGCACATGCGGTCACATGATGACCCACTAATGTTACATTACATTCCCAGCACATTTGGTCACATGATGACCCACTAATGTTACATTACATTCCCAGCACATGTGGTCACATGATAACCCACTAATGTTACATTACATTCCCAGCACATGTGGTCACATGATGACCCACTAATGTTACATTACATCCCCATCACATGTGGTCACATGATGACCCACTAATGTTACATTACATTCCTAGCACATGCGGTCACATGATGACCCAGCAATGTTATACCCCCAGCACATGCGGTCACATGATGACCCAGTAATGTTATACCCCCAGCACATTCGGTCACATGATGACCCAGTAATGTTATACCCCCAGCACATGCGGTCACATGATGACCCAGTTGTCTTACATCCCCAGCACATGCGGTCACACGATGACCCAGTTGTCATGAACTACACGTTCTTCGAAGTGGTCAGCGCACCAGAGACTGCCCCGAGGTTCCTGAGAGATGCCAGGAACCGTTGTCTGAAACCTGGCATGTATGCCGTCCACCTGGCCAGGTGGCTGCAGTTCTTCCCCCAGCAACAGGTGAGATCTTTGCCACGCACACGAGGTAACTGATACACGGGTGAGGTAACTGATACATGGGTGAGGTAACTGATACACATATGAGATAAATGATACACGGGTGAGGTAACTGATACACATATGAGATACGTGATACACATGTAAGGTAAGTGCTAATCAGGAGAGGTACATGATACACATGTAAGGTAACTGATACAAGGGTGAAGTAACTGATACAAATGTGAGGTAACTGATACACATATGAGATAAATGATACATATGTAAGGTAAGTGTTAATCAGGAGAGGTACATGATACACATGTAAGTTAACTGATACAAGGGTGAGGTAACTGGTACACCGAAAAAGGTAACTGATACAAAGGTGAGGTAACTGATACACATTATGAGATAAATGATACACATGTAAGGTAAGTGTTAATCAGCAGAGGTACATGATACACATGTCAGGTACTGATACAAGGGTGAGGTAACTGATAAAAAAGGTGAGGTAACTGATACACACATGAGATAAATGTTACAAAGGTCAAATAACTGATTCCCGGGTGAAATATTGAATACACAGGTGGGTTAAACGAAATTCACTTTTAAGTTAATCGAACTGCAAGCGATCTGACTGATAAGGATGTGAAATCACGAAACATGACTGCTACAGGATGCATCAAAACCCCACATAACATTACTGCTATACCGGTTGCGAAGACTGTTAGGCAGCTGAGGTGATTACTAATCACGTGAGATGATTACTAATCACGTGAGACGATTACTAATCATGTGAGATGATTACTAATCACGTGAGATGATTACTAATCACGTGAGATGATTACTAATCACGTGAGATCACTGCTTTAAGATTTACATCGTCATTTTGATCAGTAAAGGTGTGTGGAATTTTTTTTTTCAATGAACACTTACCCGGTACTACGAAATAACACATCTCACAGCATCTCAAAACTCCCGAAATACTCATTGTATAATATCAGTAATCAGTACAATAGATGCATTTGTTTTTCTCAGTGCGGGTACCATTCAATCTCTACATATCCTTGTTTTATTCCAGATCCTTCTCATTGACGGCGACCAACTGTCCAAAGATCCAATCACTGTCTTAAACAATCTGCAGATATTTGCTGGGGTGCAACCTTTCATAGACTACAGCGGCAAGCTAGAGTAAGTGCCCATTGATGGTGGCAAGCTAGAGTAAGTGCCCAATGTTGGTGGCAAGCTAGAGTAAGTGCCCATTGATGGTGGCAAGCTAGAGTAAGTGCCCAATGTTGGTGGCAAGCTAGAGTAAGTCCCCAATGTTGGCGGAAAGCTAGAGTAAGTGCCCGTTGATGGTGGCAAGCTAGAGTAAGTGCCCAATGTTGGTGGCAAGCTAGAGTAAGTGCCCAATGTTGGTGGAAAGCTAGAGTAAGTGCCCAATGTTGGTGGAAAGCTAGAATAAGTGCCCAATGTTGGAGGAAATCTAGAGTAAGTGCCCAATGTTGGTGGCAAGCTAGAGTAAGTGCCCAATGTTGTCAAAAAGCTAGAGTAAGTGCCCAATGTTGGCGGAAAGCTAGTGTAAGTGCCCAATGTTGGTGGCAAGCTAGATTAAGTGCCCAATATTGGAGGCAGGCTAGAGTAAGTGCCCAATGTTGGCGGCAGGCTAGAGTAAGTGCCCAATGTTGGTGGCAAGCTAGAGTAAGTGCCCAATATTGGTGGCAGGCTAGAGTAAGTGCCCAATGTTGGCGGCAGGCTAGAGTAAGTGCCCAATATTGGTGGCAGGCTAGAGTAAGTGCCCAATATTGGTGGAAGGCTAGAGTAAGTGCCCACTGTTGGCGGCAAGCTAGAGTAAGTGCCCAATGTTGGTGGCAGGCTAGAGTAAGTGCCCAATGTTGGTGGCAGGCTAGAGTAAGTGCCCAATGTTGGTGTGTGCCCAATATTGGTGGCAGGCTAGAGTAAGTGCCCAATATTGGTGGCAGGCTAGAGTAAGTGCCCAATATTGGTGGCAGGCTAGAGTAAGTGCCCAATATTGGTGGCAGGCTAGAGTAAGTGCCCATTGTTGGCGGCAAGCTAGAGTAAGTGCCCACTGTAGGTGGCAAGCTAGAGTAAGTGCCCAATGTTGGTGGCAAGCTAGAGTAAGTGCCCAATGTTGGTGGCAAGCTAGAGTAACTAGAGTAAGTGCACAATGTTGGTGGCAAGCTAGAGTAAGTTCCCATTGTTGGCGACAAGCTAGAGTAAGTGCCCATTGTTTGCGGCAAGCTATAGTAAGTGCCCAATGTTGGTGTCAAGCTAGAGTAAGTGCCCAATGCTGTATCTACTTTAGTACGATGTCAACCCACTGTGACTTAAGGCAGCCAAGATATTACCTAATCCTAGCATTACCCCTTACAGTTGTAACATATGTTACTAGCATTCCCACCTACAGTTGTAACATATGTCACCTAGTATTCTCTCAAACAGTACAACTCTACCCACCATGTCTCCTAGTATTCTCTCATACACTACACTACCCTAGTATTCTCTCAGACAGTACAACTCTACCCACCATGTCTCCTCCAGATATCAAGAAGAGAAGGGATTCTACTGCCTGACAGAGACGGGTTGTCTGAGTTCCAACAAGGGACGTAAGTATCCACCCATGGATGTCGAGTCCAGCAGATACCTGGATAAGTTCTTTAAAGACCACAACACGAACTTGAGGACTTTGTTAAGTGACATTAATTATCCTTATCCCCTGTGGTTAGCACAAACTTGACATTAGATATCCCTACCTCATCTGGTTAGCACAAACTTGACATTAGATATCCCTAACTCATGTGGTTAGCACAAACTTAACATTTATTATCCCTACCCCATGTGGTTAGAACAAACGCGACATTAGTTATCCCTATCCACTGTGGTTAGCACAAACTTCACATTAGTTATCCTTATCCCCTGTGGTTAGCACAAACTTGACATTAGTTATCCCTATCCCCTATGGTTAGCACAAACTTGACGTTAGATTATATTAGATATTCCTGGCCCCTGTGGTAACAAATTTTTTATTTATTATCCCAAACCAATGTGGTTAGCACAAACGTGTTTTGTATCCTAAAATACCTTCATTTTGTAAGTAAGCCAGCAGTCCTAACCCAAAAACAGCTTTTGCACCAAATATTATTATTTAACTTATTGATGAATTACTATTTGTTTGACCAAATATTGTATGATGTATGACCATTTGTTGTACCAAATATTGTATGATGTATGACCATTTGTTTGACCAAATATTGTATGATGTATGACCAGTTGTTGGACCAACTATTGCATAATCATTTGTTGTACCGGTACCAAATATTGTATGATATTTGACCACTTGTACCAAAGATTGTATGATAAATGACCATTTGTTGTACCAAATATTGTATGATGTATGACCATTTGTTGTACCAAATAATGTATGATGTATGACCATTTAATGTACCAAATATTGTGTGATGAATGACCATTCGTTGTACCAAATGTTATACAATGTACTACCGATTTATCAAATTGTTTTCACACATAACCAAAGCAAAGTATGTGAGTTTGTGACAGTGAGCTTAGTTCAATTAAGTGAACATTTTTTCATGTGGCTCCCTCTATGAAGATGTGTATCTACACCGCCATTAGTGTCACCGGCACATCCAGCCTGCCATGGTGATGACACAGACACATCCAGCCTGCCATGGTGATGACACCGACACATTCAATCTGCCATGGTGGTGTCATCTGCATGAAGCATAAATTCAAACCAGAGATGGAGTCCCGTAGGTGATATGACATTGACACAATGAAAATTGCTGACACTCCTATGGCGTTACTGGTGGCAAGCTGTATCTTTCACACATGATCTCTTAGGTTATCAAGATGCATAGAGAGAGGTGATTTGCTGTCTAAGGAACCAGCTAAAGAAATAGTCCACGGCTTGTGATTTCGTCCTGCAAAATCTACGCTATCGTAACATTGTGACGGGCGAAAGCAAATATATATAGATATATATATTATATACACTGGTATATAATTGTTTCTTTGTGTTGTTACCATCATTTTATGTCTTGTCAATTGTTCTAGTAAAACTACTCTAATGACAAAAAGATTGCTTTACCTCTTTACTGTCAAATAAAAAATGTAAGTGATTTAGTCAAATAGTTGAATGCTTAAAACTCACCACATCAGTCCAATAAAAGACTTCATTGAAATAAAACAAGAGACAAGGGACAGAATCTTACATTTGTTTATTGTTCAACCATACAATCTCAGTTACCCACCCTGTTACCAAGAAGATTACAAATATTCACAGCGTACCATATGACCTTCACCTCACACAACATAGCTACTTCAATTATTATCAAAGTCTTACATTACCAATGTCTTTCAGTACCAATATCTGACAGCGCCCATCCCTGACAGTACCAATATCTGACAGTGCCAATCCCTGACAGTACCAATATCTGACAGTGCCAATCCCTTACAGTACCAATATCTGACAGTGCCAATCCCTGACAGAACCAAAATCTTACAGAACTAATTTCTTAAATTATCAGTGTCTTACATTATAAATGTACCAATGTCTTGCAGTACTAATATCTAAGCGGTTGCATTTCCCTTCATCTCCAAGGCCTAAAATTTTTTAATAAATTATTTCAATATTTCTCATCTGACACATTTGTTCAATCCTAAATCTTAAATGTGCCACCCATGTTGGAATTATATCAGAGCCAGATGATAGCAGTTTGAATTCTTTTACTCAAATCCAAACGATCTGATAATTTAACTCTAAAATACAATTAATTTTGGATACACTCCAGACCAAAAAAAAGGGGGGGATAGAAATTGAGGATATGGAAACTAAAAGAGCCAATTTCTCACATGTTGCTTACCTATTATGACAGCCATGCCCCTGATATCTCCAACTATTCATCCTACACAACAATCAACCATCCATTCATCCATCAACATCATCAGTGCCCAACAGAGGAAGAGTAAAATAATTTAAATATTAATTAAAACCTAAGGCATGTGAAAATATGAGCAACTAAACAAAGTTGAAATGTCAAATGGCAGCCAGTGATAAATAACACAGAATGGTGACCCCTGATACATACAAACGGCAGCTGGAATTATTTAACAGAAATGTAAGGACCATTGCTTGGTGAGCAGGGAGTAACCATACTCATCAATGCAAGAATTTCTCAACTTTGAAGTGAATGGCATAAAAAGTTTGATCATAGAAACATGTATCAAGTTTTCTGCTTTATCACTGGCGTGCCGTAAGTTATTTTATGAAATGGCATCATGTACCTAGGCAATAAACAAAACTATTGAAAATGATCACCTCTAAATAATGATTTAATTTAGTTTGAAGCATAAGCCACAAGTTTCATCAATGTTTAAATTGCTGTTTTTAATTTAACTTCTAAAAAAACTATGGAATAAAAAAATAAATGATGTTTATATTGTACAACTGCTTAAAAATATCAGACCACACGTCGGACTTCAAAGAATCGCTTGAGATAGTAAACCTGTCCTAAAGTCATGGCCACCAGCACGAGGGCCTCAAAGAAAGACCACAGAACCACTCTTGAGTTGGTGTTGTCATTAACTGAAATAAAAACATAAGAGCAAAAATTTTAGATGGGTCTGCAGACCTGGATCTCATGGTAGTACATCAATAGGATAGAGCAAAATCTCATGTCAGTACATCTACAGGATAGAGCAAAATCTCATGTCAGTACATCTACAGGATAGAGCAAAATCTCATGTCAGTACATCTACAGGAAAGAGCAAAATCTCATGTCAGTACATCTACAGGAAAGAGCAAAATCTCATGTCAGTACATCTACAGGATAGAGCCAAATCTCATGTCAGTACATCTACAGGAAAGAGCAAAATCTCATGTCAGTACATCTACAGGATAAAACAAAATCTCATGTAAGTCAGTCTACAGGATAGAGCAAAATCTCATGTCAGTCAATCAACAGGATAGAGCAAAATCTCATGTCAGTAAATCAACAGGATAGAGCAAAATCTCATGACACATAAGCTACAACTTAGAGCAAAATCTCATGTAAATATATCTATTTATTTTAAGGAATCAATTTTACTTGATATTTATGTAATTATGTCAGTACATCTAGTCATTGTAAAGTACCTGCTATCAAATAAACCAGAGAATTGAGTCATTATGTAAATAAACAATTTTAAAAAAAATTAAAGCCAACACCTATTAAATTATTTATGATTGTCGTTTATGATTGTTGTTTATGATTGTTGTTTATGATGAGCTGATTCAGTAAACCCATTCAATTAAAGATTATTGTCAAACTTCAGTCAACTTCAAAAAGTGAGAACTCGCTTATTAGTCGTCCTGGAGTTTAAGTAAGAATTCTCCTCCGACCCACGTCAACTTACTTGATCTGTGAATCCTCTCTCTGACCTCCATGTACTCTTGTTCGTGCTTCACCCCCGTCAGTGCCGTGGACAGCTCATTAATCATCTCGGTCAGTTTATTTTGGTTGGCTGCAATTTAACAAGAATAAGTGTAAGCCCTTTCCAGCAACTCATGAACTTGGTGGTTGGTCCATCATGTTTTTGTACAGCAACATGCACTTCACTTATTTCAACAATTTATTTCAATGATCAGGAATAAGTTCTCAGTTTTCTCTCAACATATAAAAAGATAATTAATCAAGTGTAAAATTGCTCTACAGTTAAAAAGAAACATTATCAGTGTTTAAATTGTGTTCAAAATGCTTTTGAAGCTGTGATGGTACAACAAAATTGCCTACCGTCCCCTTCCTCTCCACCGGCATCTTTAGGTTTCTCTCCCACATCAATAGAGAACACAACAATTTTCGGGGTCATTGTTGACATGGCATTGCTAAAACAGTACTTGTAGTTGCCATCCATGTGAGCGGCAAAGGTATACTTTCCATTGGACTCCCTGTCACCAGAATGAATTATTTTCCCATCGGGACCATAGATCTGGAATACAAAGAAAGAGCAATATTTGTGGCATCCTTATTAAACCTTTCAGTGGCAAAGCATTGATTAGGAAAGTACCTTTAGTGCAGAGCGAAGAGAAATAACTCAACTTTGTTCATAGGTTTGCCGACTTAAAAATATATTAAAAATCAATCTGTCATCATCAAAAAATTAATAGTTGATGAGAAAAGAGACATTTTAATTAAAATAAGCCAAAATTATGACCAGTTAAAAAAACACCTTTTTCTGTCAAATGAACGCAGTTGATCAAAATAGTCAGATCTTTTGACAATGTCTACCTTTTCTCACCCATCTGGGCTATTAAAATGTTGATTTGGCATACAGTACCTATGGGGAGGTGGAGGGGTCTTGTGTACGTACATTAAATACACATATTCTGAAATAACTGTCCGGAAATTCTGACAAACCATAAAAAGGATGTAAAACGATAACTGCAATGTTATGTAATGATTGATTTAACCTGGTAACAACTTTCACCCAACAAAGTAATTTGTGACTACATTATTGAGTTGGACTGAACCGAAGATTGACCATTTATTTATAGAGTTTGGGTAATTTGATACTTGCTACGCTCAATAGACAGCTGCAGTCACAAAAATATCTTGTACCGGTATATGTCTTGTAATAGTCTAAAAAATTGAAACAGGTGGTTTGGGGGGTGAGAGCTTGGGGATGTTTGAAAAGCTCATTTATATGTACTTATGGGGGGGGCCCTGTTTTACTAAATGTGTGGGTGCATCAGAATAAATAAGGAAACAAGCAGAGAATTAAGGCTTTTTAAAAGTAGTCGATGATAAATGAGTTCCCCTGGATGCCTTGATTTGCAATGTCTACAGAATAGAAAGATGCTAAACAAGACAGAGAGATTCAAGTAGCCTACACAAAACACTATGCATCATATGGTTTAACCTAATCTCAATTTTTCACCCGACTTACGTCTTAAGTTAAATACCTGGGTCTATATAATAAATGAAATATTTTTCTATGATTATTACCATTAAACTATTGAGTAGTCTTGTTTTTTTTTTGGCATTCTAAATTATCTAACATGTTATTTAGTCTTCAGCAAAATTTTAGCCACACTAGTGGTTTGATGGAGAACTCATAGGCCTGAAGTTAGGCTCATATTTATTATAAACATTTTCAACCAGTAGCCTAATTTAGTTAATTTGGATGATACTGTAAAAAGCAAAGTAAGCATTTAATCAGTGGCTTGCCATTTGGGGAGAGTAGAGATCCATTAACTCAAAACACAGAACAGGTGTAATCCCAATGGCACGCCTCAATCTAAACAATAAGCAATGAAATTAATTACCGGTATTTAATTATTTAATTTTTTCCAATTCTTTATTGAGGCCTAAATTTACTTTTTCAAAATTATATTTTAATTCTCCTACTATGCCTAATTATTATAAGAAGCAATCACAAAGGCATTTTCAATACTGACATGAATTAACAATAATAATTTAGTTAGCCTACTTAAGGGCTACTTGGCTTGCTGAATTTGGGTTCGAAGTGGATGCATACACTGCGGCGGTGTACCTAGCGAAATCATCGGCTTTGGCCTGGGTACACTGAGGCAAAAATGTACCATTGGCCTGGTTTTAAGATATGCCTGTTAGAGAAGATCTTGTGTGGTTAAGTGGTAGAGTGGACGCTTGGTGATATTATATTTTGAGATCCATTCCTAGTAGTGGATCGAGTTTTTTTTTTTCTTCCCATTTTTATTAAAAATATTTTATATTTAAATTATCATGTTCATTTGCAACAGCAGTTTCATGAAAAGTTTTTAGCAATTTAAACAATTTAAATATATGTTATATTCAGATTACAAAGTGTTTCAACAAGTTGTGCCGGCCTTTGACTTTATAAATACCGGTAATTTTAGCAACATTAAAAAAACAAACTGAAAGTTTCTGAAAGCGCATGTATAGTGTATGTAACATGTATAAGAGAAACATTTTGAATACTAAGCCATATTTTATCGTATTTCAACATTCTTCGTGTAGTTGAATATTTACATTTTACTTTTTACTAACACCCAAAGAAAATACCAGTATATCAATAATATCATATGAATATTAATGTACATGGTCGTATTTCAACCATCTTGCTTTCACTAGACATTGGTAAAATGTACACACGATATCAACTGTTCATTCACAGCCCTCAGTCTCGTAGCAAATCTTTTGAAAACACCACGATTTTAGAAGCTTATGGCGCGGTAGCAAACTGTATAGCAAAGCCATAGGTCTTCGCTTACCCTGTTCATGATGGAATATGTTTCCAAAATGGCATGGCATGTGCTATTCTCAGGGTAAAACACAACGTTTTCTCACAGGAACCATTGCACAATCGCTTGGCACAGGATTTTCGCTATTTCAAAGTTATTTAATTTGTTGTTTTTTTGTTAAGAAATCTATCCTTGCAGGGGGTTTATGGGCAGAGGCTTAACCAAAAAGGGGGCCTACACAAATCACGTCTCTAGATAGAGGTTGTCTACAAAGGACGACGTCCGCACAACAAATGACAATGCCTCGGACAACTTAACTTCACGATCAATGAATGTGAATCTCTTCCCTTAATGTATTTGTGCCATAATTATATCTTGGTGCTAACAAAATAGATACATTGGCTTCCCATTCATTTTTACACCAAGCCCCTAGGGATCACATACAATGTCATAATTATCATGCACACCTTTTTAAGCCTATTAAGATTCACAATCATAGGATAAAACTTACAACAATTAATAAATATATTTGTATTTCAATATATGGGGGAAAATAAAACATGGTTTAACATTAAACCCCAGCCCTAGCAATAAATAATAAGAAGTGCTCTACAAGTACTTTGCCACATAAGCGTGGAACTTACTCAATATCTTCCTCCCAAGGTACTTGACGATTTTTAAATAAATAGTTTTCAGTTTTAACAAGAGTGTAACATTAAATCTACAAGTACTTGTTAGGCCAAAAAATTAAAGACTCGCAAAGACCATGGTTTTGATACTTTAAATTGCTACGGTGTATGCAGGCCAAAGTCAATAGTTTTGCTAGGTACACCGCTGTGGTGTACGTAGTGCCAGCCATCTGCGTTAATGGTATAGCGAGCTATGCGCTCCATGGTATATGGGTTAATAGAGGTTCCCCCCAGGTTAACTTCATATTCCAAAGATGTTGATTTTTTACTGGGAGGGGGGGGGGGGGTGTTTTTTTGTTTTTTTTTTAAAGTGGGGGGAGAGGTTTGGTGCCCTCCCCAGATTATTACAGTGAACTGATTAGGTACTTCAGAAAAAAGATAATTTTAATCATCAAAGTAGTATAGTATAATTAAGAATAGAGAAAACTTAAATTAAAAAATGAAATCAAAATCAACTTCTTTGGTACATTTTTTAGCTATGAATTTTCATCAAAGTACGAGTTTGTTTGTTTGGATTATATTTACATATTCTGTGACCCAATTCAGATATTAGCGTCAAGGGCTACAGCCGTCATTTTAATGATCATTTAATACGACTTTTATTTTCAAGATTAATTTTAATAATGAATTTTGATGTTATTCCATTGCCATTATAAATAAATAGTAACTTAATAAACTATGAACTATGAATACAATGAAGTTGTCACCCCTTTTGTTACCGAATTTTTAGCATATGGGTACTTCCATTTTCAACTAATCCAAAGACAGAACTTCAAGCGCATGTGGTTTTTTTCCACCGGTGTTTATTTTAGTTTATCGGCAAGCCTCGGCAAGGATGTGTTTCTTTTTTCATTCTTTAGAAACTTGTAATTTGAATTTTAATAAAATTGTATGAAAAATTTCATTTGAACATATTTATATTAACTGTATCGCTCGTCAGATTTAGTTAATGACATGAATTTGAATAATGCTCAGTAAAGAATGGCCCTGGGAAAGTTGTCAGTCACACACTTCGTTCAGGCTCAGCAGGTCAAAGAACTGGTTTATTTCTATTCACTCTAGAGTCTAAGTCCAGTGTTGGTATTTCCAAAAGTGACCAGACAGCTAACCCAAAATTTACCAACAATTACCAGGTTACTTACGTGATATTTACCACTACACTGTTACGTTACTTGTGTTACTACACTGCTGCTGCCTACCCGTACCCTACATATTATTATTAATTTTGTTTCTGCAATTTTGAAGGGAGATAAAAATACTTTTAATAAAAGGGCAAGAGCTTTTGGTCATTTGTGAAATGTATTTAATTCAGAACTCTAATATACGAGATAGCCCAAATTATTTAAATGCGTTAACAATCCTACTTTAATGTCAATATCCAGGAACCCTCCTTCTGCAACTTCAAACATCAGGCTCATTTTAGTGCCAGATGTAACTTTATCAAAAAAGCATTCTTCAGCATGAGCATCAATACTTATAAAGTATGATTCAGAAACACTAAATAACGTCAGCAGTACAGTGACGGGCAATAAGTAGTAGGTATTCATTTTAAGTGTTCGTTTTGTATCTCTTAAGAGTTGTTTACTTCAGTGACAGAAACAATGCCACGTACTGTATTTTACTCAATGCGCTTGCGCAGTTTCCGTTTCCAGGTCCGGTCCTTACTTTTAAGCCGGCAATACGTTGAGATAGACGATAAACTTATGACCCTAAAAAAAAAAACGCCTTATGTACCCAGTAGAGAGCTCAGCTCATCCGATAGTGGCAAACTCTCGACACCACGTGTTTGCCTTGAGACTTACGGAAAGCGCACTTTCGCATTTGCTGGTCCAACAATTTGGAACGCCCTTCCTGTCGATCTTAGAAACAACCAGACACTGGAGTCCTAAAGACACATCTATTTCGCAAATACCTTCTGGGATGATTGTCTACCTTATTTTCCATGTGTTGCTGTGTTGCTCCGGGTTGAAATGGCTAGAAAGACTTTGATATTGTATGCTTGTAATTAGTTTTTGTAGTGTTGCGTTTGTTTTAAATGTGGTGAATTATAGATATGTTTTTGTTGACTTTGTACCGCGCTTCGAGCCTTTGGGGATGAAGCGTGTTTTTTAAATGAACTTTATTATTATTATTAATGTTGTGCTTTGAATTCATTAAATAACTATAATATTGAAAGCTCTGAAAATAGCATTATTGACATCACCCTGGCCCTATGAATTATTTGGGTAATGAGTTGATGAAATATAAACCCTGACTAACGTATAATTCTCTAAAAATAATAGTTGTACAAAGACAGTAAATTATGGATGTTGATTAATTTAATACAATCAAAGCAAACGCATACTTCTTATACAAATGAAAATCAGTTAAACTGTTAACTTATTGATTTCATTGTGTAAACTTGGCGATTAACTTTTTCTGTGGTAATGGTGCACCAGTTAATTGGAAAATTTCTCTTTATATATTTTTTATAATTTCTATGTGACATTTTCTTTGAAAATAATGGCATAAAAAATTACTGAAGAATTAAAATTTACCTAGAATGAACATTCTCTACTCTCTAAATAATCATTAAAGCTTGGGAGGGCAGCTAGGGGCGTCACAGAAATTGCCTCAATTTGAATTGAGTACAATGTGATGCCACTTAAGGAACACCATTTTGAAATCATTTTTGTTGTTGTTGTTTTGTTGTTCTTTTTTTTTTTTGGTCTAAAAAACAAACAAAAGTCTAGATCACGGTGGATGCTATCTGTTTTTTAACCTGCAGTAGAAATTATTATTTTTTAAATAAATAAAAACAAAATATTTTTTTAAGTTTCTTCAACGTTAGATTCGAATCCTTTGGCTACATAGAGTGTTCATCTACACATCTGCACAATCTTTCTTTGCGTCATGCATTTTAATAATATTTAATTATTTTCTACTTTTATTAATAGAAATTCTTTCTTTTTAATTTAAAAAAAAAATATTTTTTTTAAAATTTCCTTCACAGTCTGAAATGAAAGGGGTAAATGCTATGCTGGGGAATATAGGGTCCATCGCATCAATTGTAGACTGTATATTACAAATGTTTAGTTGTTTCATTTTTTAATTCTAAAAAGGAATAACTTGAAAGTTTTAACATTTCTGCGTTGTAATATTAGACGATCGATAAGACTTTGAACAACAAAGCCAAAAATTGAAATATAGCAGATGATTCGCTCACACTATGAATAACAGATTCACAGTAAATAATCGCAGATCTCAATGATTAAGAAGGGCGTTGCTATTTAATAGTTCATAATGACTCCATCATATTTTGGTCGATTTTTACCCCCCCCCCACCCCCAAAAAAAACAAACAAACTTTTTTTCCCTTTTCGTCACAAACGTGTCACAAAATGTAGACATCCTTGTTTGTCATATATTCGCATTGTCAATAATTTGGACCCCCCTCCACCCCTTTAAACACTTATATTTATATATGAGATGCATTAATGGGTGCAATGTTTTAGTTTGTTTTTTTAATAATAATAATTGTCACATAATAATTCATAAAACGAAAACAACCATACCGGTATGAACCAAATGTAAAATGTGTCACCAATATGTTCACTCTTTACTTTATAACGAGTAGATGTTGTATTTTTACGATTAGGCCAAGTCCAAGTTTAATGAAAACGGCAATGCAATCTTATCTATAATAAATTATTTTTGGATAATTGATATTTGTCTATAATTTATAGTTATTGACTTCAACTTTTTTTAAAAACCCAAACGTTGTTTTTTTTCACTTAACAAATAAAATTTTGACATTTCAATTAATTTTCAAATAATTATGCATTAAATATTAATGGATTTTGAAATATTTAAATAATAAATCCATGACAATGGAAATGAAATGGTTTTGCCCACTTAAACTTGTTGTCAAGCTCATCATTGGTTAATTGGTTTAAATTTCTTTGTGCGGGAAGGTATCCATGGTTAACAAACTATTTACTTTTTTACAGAGTTGTTCCGCTTTGCAGTATGGCGACCACTTTTGGTTACATTACTTACATTACAAAGTCATCGTTTTGTTTTCTTTGCACTGATTCAGAATCTGTTTAAGGTAAGCTGTTCAATCATATATTGCAAATCATAAAAATAATGCTATTTCACTATTCTTTATTAAAAAATAAAATACGGGTTACATTTATTAATTTGTAATTTAACAATTAAAATTTAAGTCAACCAGAGACACTGCAACTGCAAGAACTGAGTGATGAGGTGAGAGTGAGAGACTCGCACTCGGTCAAATCATAAATGATTCGCTGATTGAGTGATTCACTGAAACTAGTGAAACTATCAGTTTTTGTTGTGTAGATTTTTAAAAAAAAATGTTCTAATGCACACCGCTGTATAGCATAGGCCAACTATATATATAAATATGGGCTTGAGTTTATTTTCCTACAAACAATGACAATGAATGTAATGTGATAAGTACAAATATCATACAATACAGTATGAGTATATCAAATCAGTAATTTACTTGAGTAATTATCAGTTTTTGTTTTAGCAGCATTAAATCGTAGGCATAATTATATTATCAACTATGTCATAATTAAATTTATTAGGCTAATAAGGACTAGACTTTTTATTAAACTTTTTAAAACTTAATAATAATACTAATATTTAATATTAGAGATTTGCTGTCCAACCCATGGGCTGCCGGCCTGTGAGCTAATTTTCAATGGTCCACCACAGCATGAGCCATTTTTATGAGATGTGAAAAAAGAACATTTTAGGGTTAAAATATTTTCAAACCACATTTATTTATTCAGTATTGTTGGGAAATCACATGAGAGCACAGGAGAAGTTGTAATATGGAAATGGGAGAGGTCACAAAAGCTAAGGAGTCAGATGGCTTGACAGAATGCAGTATAAATATTAAGCAATTCAGCAGAGCAACCATTTGGGAACCTGGTCGACATAAAATCTAATACTATCTTCCCCTTCTTTCTGTTGCTTGTACAGGGGAGGTGTCACAGGGTATCAGGTATAATTACAAACAACGTTTGGAAAAATTCATTGGGAAACCAAAAATAGCTTGATGTGTAGATATCAGGTCAATGTAATGTAGGGTAACCAAATCATGAACTCGAAAAAACAGGACACACCCAAGGAGGGTTTGGGGGGATACCCTCCAGCTAAAGAGGGGTTCGGGGCCCCCACCGGAAACTGTTTACCGGGTATTGAAATATGCCCATTTTAACTATTTCGAGACCTAGAAATCTTTTTAAATTTACCTTCACTTTTGTAATTTAATGTAAACTCTGAGGCATATCATAAACGAAAACAATAATTTTGCAGTGAATATGGCAGGGACACTGTCTTTTACGCAGCGTCGGCAGAATGGTGAAGGGGGAACAGCGCAGCCATCATGCGAGCCCCCATCACTACTGGCACTGGCTACACAACTAGCCAAAATATTACTTGAAGTTATATTATAAATTAGGAAGTTTTAGTGATTTGAAAATGTGTTTGGTTTTAGAAACGGGACATATAGGCATCTCGAAAGACTTTTTCGGGACACTGGGTATCATTGTGAAAAAAACAGGATATGTAACAACGTTTTGACCACGTTTTTGGGAGGACCTTACATCAGTGAAGCTGGATTCTCCGTAATGACAAAACATCAAGTCCAAAAAACGTAACACTTTGACTGGGGAACATTTAGAAAATCTAATGAGGGCAAGTGCTACCGGGTACTGATAAGCACCTCAAAATAAGAAAATGGCAAATACAGTAAAATTCAAACCCAAATATATCATTAAAAATGGGTACAGTTTTTAATACTTTTATTTATATTCTTGATGAGCCAATAATGCTATTGGATATATTATATTACTCTTTATTCATAAGGTAAGAAGTATTCATTTTATAAATAAATTTCTTTTGAGATGTCATTTGCAGCCCTCAGGTACTGGGAAAAAAAATTTTGGCCTATGTATTCAAAAAGATTGGACAGCACTGCCTTATTGGCTAATCTGATTTATTATGAAAATCTTTACATTGCATTCATAGTCATGATACATAGGGAGAGTAAAAGTATTTATTATAAATACTTATTAGACTTATTTGTAGAAAAGTTATTGGCCTACACTACAGAAATAAGTTATTTAAAAGTCACATTCATTTAAGAGTATCAAGTCTTAATTCTACCTAGGCTTATTACCTTTTTGACTTAAAAAAACTATGAACAGTTGCTGTAGTTTTACTGTAAAATTTGTTTAAAAAGTACCGGTATCAGAGCTAATTTATTTTTGTAGGCTAATGTTTTTAAAAAAAATTTTCTATGTACTTTTTGGAGTTCATTATTTATTGATGATCCTAAAACCCAGGTTAAAATTGTTTTTGTTTCTTTTTTTTTTTGTTATTTGTTTTTGTTATGAGTTTACAAGATTCTCAATTATAGTATATGACAATGACAGTATATTTTATCACTGTTATAATACAAAGGGGAACATTTCAAATGTAAATTTAATCTAATTAGGAGCAAACATTTGGATTTGATAATGTATTTTAAAGAATTGCAATATGTAAGCAAGGTTTGCACTTCTATTTTGTGGTTTTGTTGTTATTAATATATAATTTTGCCACTTTTGTAAACATCACAGTTATTATCATATTATCAATGATTTTATACTCAATCAAACACTATATTGAACTGCATTCTAATTTTTTTTAACCTTTCCACCCTGCAGAATGTGATTGGGATTCCCTTTGTCAAGTTGTTGTGTCCAAAAAAAATCTTTTTTAAAAAACTTACTATTAAAGCAGATGTGTTGGACACATTTTCATTCCAGGATATAATCAAATTAAGATCTCAGCTATCTTGTGTGTGTAGCCATGACCATGACTAAAGACGAGGTAGATGATCTACCATCCAGGGACCAGGCAAAAGAGTTTTACGCTAAATATGAGCCCAAGGAAATCCTGGGAAAGTAAGTATACTTTAATAATAACTTAAATAATACAAATGAATACAATTATTATTTTGATATGGTGCTAAGAAATTTTATTTTAATTCACATGTTCATAAGTCAAGGATTTGTGAGTATGCTATAAAATAAGTGGCCGTCATCCTGTTGATTCAGTTGCAATCATTTTATTCAATAACTGGCAATCCTTTTTGGAAGTGTGATTTTTTTTAAAGTTTTGGTAGAGATGGTACCAGATGGTAGAGATGGTACCAGATGGTAGAGATGGTAGAGTTTTAATCACATTTATGTCACAATGCCCTCTACAAGAACTTCTTCAAATAATAGACTTGAAAAAAAGTAATGGTGCATTGTATGGATGCTTCCTCTTTCATCAAAATTGTAAAACCATCAGAATTTTGTCTAGGCAAAAATATGAAAACAAAACATCACAGTCAATCTCTAAAATGGATAATTCCAATTTTTTTTCAAAAAGTGTTTTTAAAAAAAAGAATGATTAACATGTAGGGTTTCACCATGTTCAGTACCGGTACCATACACTGTTTATATAATTTAAAATTGTTAGGTGGGAAGAGTATTTTCCGTATATGATCAAACAATATGTATTTAAATAGGTTATTTCTAAATTATTATGATTTTATAGCGACATCTTTAAAATTTGTAAACCTTCTTTTGAGAGTTACATGGACCATATACATACCAAATCTTGTGGAACATGAACTAACCCAATACAAGCAGTTCAGACCAAACACAACATATACAGATCAAACACAACACAACATATACAGATCAAACACAACACATACAGACCAAAACAACACATACAGACCAAATAAAACATATCCAGACCAAATAAAAGACATACAGACCAAACATAACACATACAGACCAAACATAACACATACGGACCAAATACAAGACATAAAGACCAAATACAACACATACAGACCAAATACAACACATACAGACCAAATACAACACATGCAAACCAAACACAACACATGCAGACCAAACGCAACACATACAGGCCAACACAACACAGTAAGACCAAACACAACACACACAGACCAACTACAACACAAACAGACCAAACAACACATACGGACACAACACAACACATACAGACCAAACACAACACATACAGACCAAACACAACACATACAGACCAAACACAACACATACAGACCAAACACAAGACAAAAAGACCAAACACAACACATACAGACCAAAACAACACATACAGACCAAATACAACAAATACAGACAAAACACAACACATACAGAGCAAAACAACACATACAGACCAAACACAACCAATGCAGACCAAACAAAACACATACAGACCAAACACAACACATACAGACCGAACACAACACATACAGACCAAACACAATACATACAGACCAAACACAAGACAAAAAGACCGAACACAACACATACAGACCAAACACAAGACAAAAAGACCAAACACAACACATACAGACCAAACACAACACATACAGACCAAACACAACACAGGCAGACCAAAAACAAAACATACAGACCAAACACAACACATACGGACCAAACATAACACATGCGGACTAAATAAAACATATACAGACCAAATACAACACATACAGACCAAACACAACACTTACGGACCAAACACAACACTTACGGACCAAACACAACACATGCGGACCAAACACAACACATACAGACTAAATAAAACATATGCAGACCAAATACAAGACATAAGGACCAAATACAAGACATAAGGACCAAATACAACACATACAGACCAAACACAACATATACGGACCAAACACAACACATGCGGACCAAACACAACACATACAGACTAAATAAAACATACAGACCAAATACAAGACATAAAGACCAAATACAACACATACAGAAAAAACAAACAAATGCAGACCAAAACCAACACATAAACACCAAATACAACACATACAGACCAAACACAACACATACGGACCAAATACAAGACATAAAGACCAAATACAACACATACAGACCAAACACAACACATGCAGACCAAATACAACACATACAGACCAAACACAACACATTCAGACCAAACACAACACATACAGACCAAATACAACACATGCAGACCAAACACAACACATACAGACCAAATACAACACATACAGACCAAATACAACACATGCAGACCAAACACAACACATTCAGACCAAACACAACACATACAGACCAACAACAACACATACTGATTAAATAAAACATATACAGACACAATACACTACATACAGACCAAACACAAGACATACAGACCAAATACAAGACATACAGACCAAATACAAAACATACAGACCAAAAAAACACATACAGACCAAACACAACACATACCGAACAAACACAACACATACGGACCAAATACAACACATACCGACCAAACACAACACATACGGACCAAATACAACACATGCAGACCAAATACAACACATGCAGACCAAATACAAAACATGCAGACCAAATACAACACATAAAGACCAAATACAAAACATACAGACAAAAAAAACACAAAATGACCAAACACAACACGTACCGACCAAACACAACACATACGAACCAAACACAACACATACAGACCAAATACAAAACATGCAGACCAAATACAACACATAAATACAACTAAATAAAACATATAAAGACCAAATACAAGACATTAAGACAAAATACAACACATACTGAAAAAATACAACACATACAGACCAAACACAACACATACAGACCAAACACAACACATACAGACCAAACACAACATATACGGACCAAACAACACATACAGACCAACTACAACACATACAGACCAAAAACAACACATATGGACCAAACAACACATACAGACCAACTACAACACATACAGACCAAACACAACACATACGGACTAAACACAACACATACAGACCAAACACAACACATGCGGACCAAACACAACACATGGAGACTAAATAAAACATATACAGACCAAATACAAGAAATAAAGACCAAACACAACACAAAAAGACCAAACACAACACAAAAAGACCAAACACAACACATACAGACCAAACACAACACATACAGACCAACTACAACACATACAGACCAAACAACACATGCGGACCAAACACAACACATGGAGACTAAATAAAACATATACAGACCAAATACAAGAAATAAAGACCAAACACAACACAAAAAGACCAAACACAACACAAAAAGATCAAACACAACACATACAGACCAGATACAACACATACATATTAGATACAACACAGACAGACCAGATACAACACATACAGACCAGATACAACACACATAGACCAATCTAAAATATTTATGGCCAACACATACAGACCAGACCAAACACAACACATACAGACCAAAAGCAACACATACAGCCTAATTACAACATGAACAGACCCAATACGACACGAAGAGACCAAATACAAGACATACCTAATAGTTCTAGCCAATTACAAACAACAAACAATGAAAACTTATTTTCTTGCAAAGCATAAAAAACTGAGCTTTTTGGGGGGGGGGGGGTTGGGGTGGGGGGGGGCTGAAAATTTGACAGAATGTGAGCCTATGTGCCAAGTTTCAGCTCGATAAGATGAAGGGAAGTGGCTCAAATACCTGTCCGAAGATGTTGCCATAAACCCAGCAAGAAACACACGAACGAAAGCGAAATTAATATAAAGTTGTTTTTTTAAAATTATTTTTATAGAAAAAAGTTAGCCTTTTAAATTTAGTCTGAAAGATAATAATTTAAAAGAAAAAAAGGGTTCAGTCTGTTTGTCATTTACCGGTACCTAACAGTATATTTCTTCCCGGTCCACCATCTCTATACTATAAGGCAATGGTTCCCAAACTTTTAAGTTTGGCGGACCGGTGACAAGTTTCGAAATTTTACCAAGGGACCCGGTGCATGATTTATTTTTATAATTTTATTTCTATTTGACAATAAATATTTATGTTATGGGGACCGGCAGCGTTAGGCATTGCGGACCGGTGAAGGTCCTCGGACCGCCATTTGGGGACCACTGCTATAAGGGACTCCACAAAAACTCACCGCTCCCACCGTAAGGGAATGAGGCCATCAAATATCTTTTCTTGTTTTGATGGATTCCCCATGAACATGTTCGTTTAAGTTGTGTTTAACCTGGTGGAAAGCTGCGGCTGACTTGTTTGATTAATACTCTTGAGTCTTGTTATTGTTAATGTTCAACTGTAAGTATGTGATTAGTGTAATGTAGTAGCTTTACGTTACAGCTCCATAAATGGAGTAAAAGGTTTCAAACTTAAATATGATTTCGTTACATAAATTATGAGGTGGGCTCAGCAGAGGCGTGGCCAAGGGAGGCACGGGGACAGAAGTCCCTGGGCGCCAGACAAGTTAAGGGCGCCAAAATGTGTTTTGATATTATTTTATTGGTTAAAATGATGGGTTTGAGAGTTGAAAAAAAAGAAAAGGGAGGAGCTTTAAATTAAAATGAATCTTGTCCCCGGGCGCCAAACACTCTAAGCTGCGCCCCTAGGGGCTTAGTTTGACTGGTTAGACAGGTCTCTTGTCAGGTGAAGTAAGCCTAATGGTGGTTTTTTGTTTTCTTAGGAAATGGTGGTTTTTTGTTTTCTTAGGAAACATCTTCAGCGCGTCAGTGGAAATTTCAAGAGTCGTAATTTAACTACCGGTACTCTTGCTGTCTTTCTCTACTGTCTTCATTGTTCAATATGGTTTTGTCATTTAATGGCGGAAATCTATTAATAGAACTGATGTCATCTTTACTCATCATCCGGGTACACAGCACGGACAAAATGTCAACACTGTTCAGTATTACTATGTTAGCGGAGTGTCATTGAAACTTGTTTACAACTCAATTTTACGAAATATTTTACACATTTTTTTTTGTTACTTCTATTTTCTGAAATGCGACTTCATTGCGTGTACGGCATATGTAACAGTGACTCTAGATACAAGGATCGTCCGAACGCTATGCTGAAACACACTATAAGCTGCCATGTTTTAAGCAATATTTGACCTTCTAAAAATAGTACGCTATGACGTTTTCCGGTCTGAGAAATGACAAAGCCTATATATTAAGCACAATAAAACAGTTTTAATTTAGTGTCACGCTTATACCATTATATCCCGTACAGTTCCATATTATATGTGGGATGGAATATTCGTTATATCCCAGTATCCTTTCCAATTCCGTTCCATCCTAATTTGTTCTAGAGGCGTAGTTAGGGTTACTTTGACGCTCGCTTCCTCCACAAAAAGAAATCTCGGGAGTGTTTTTGAAAATGCCGCCCCTGAATATAAAGAAAAGAAATCCCGACCGGTTTGGAAAGTCCACTTCACACACCCTTCCAGCGCCACACACCCTTCCAGCGCCACACACCCTTCCAGCGCCACTGCACTTTCCCACATATTCCCTTCTATCCTAACCTGCACTGCTAACACATACTTTGGCAACTCAACTACTGTTGCGACACCCATCCACCCCCAACCCCCCTTTTTTTTTCTCCCTCTCTCTCTTGCCAAACAGAATGCCCCGATGGTTAATAATTATGGTGCAAGATGTCTTGTACCCGATTACAACCTGACCTAGACCAGGTATTTTCAATTGCCTCTGTCTGGCCTGACCAGGGATTCTCAGTTGTCTTTGTCCGGCGTGATCTACCCCACGGTTCTCAGTTGTCTCTACCCGGCGTGATCTAGACCACAGTTCTCAGTTGTCTCTGTCAGGCGTGATCTAGACAGCGGTTCTCAGTTGTCTTTGTCCAGCGTGATCTAGACCACGGATCTCAGTTGTCTCTGCCCGGCGTGATCTAGACCACGGTTCTCAGTTGTCTCTGCCCGGCGTGATCTAGACCACGGATCTCAGTTGTCTCTGTCCAGCGTGATCTAGACCACGGTTCTCAGTTGTCTCTGTCCGGCGTGATCTAGACCAGGGATTCTCTGTCTGTCCTGATCTAGACCAGGGATTGTCTGTCTCCTCGTGCTCTAGTGCATGTATAACGGTTACCGGAAATTAGATCGAAAGAAATTTCGTAGACGGTAAATTGATCGACGGAAATTTGGTCGAATCTTTTTTTCAGTTCACACGTTAAAATTTTCGTCAAAAGTCTTTTTGAACGCACTAATACTATAAGGCAAAACAAAATAATGCGTAAATTTAAACGTAAAATCGGAAAAAAAGATTCGACCATATTTCCTTTCGATCAAATTACCGTCGATCAATTTACCGTCGACGAAATTTCTTTCGATCAAATTTCCGGATACGATGTATGACTGATACACCCACACTGTGTTTGTTGTGCTCTAGTACATGAATGACTGATACACCCACACTGTGTTTGTTGTGTTCTAGTACATGAATGACTGATAAGCCCACACTGTGTTTGTTGTGCTCTAGTACATGAATGACTGATAAGCCCACACTGTGTTTGTTGTGTTCTAGTACATGTATGACTGATACACCCCACTGTGTTTGTTGTGTTCTAGTACATGTATGACTGATACACCCACACTGTCTTTGTTGTGTTCTAGTACATGAATGACTGATAAGCCCACACTGTGTTTGTTGTGCTCTAGTACATGAATGACTGATACACCCACACTGTGTTTGTTGTGGTCTAGTACATGTATGACTGATACACCCCACTGTGTTTGTTGTGTTCTAGTGCATGTAGGACTGATACACCCACACTGTGTTTGTTGTGTTCTAGTACATGTATGACTGATACACCCCACTGTGTTTGTTGTGTTCTAGTGCATGTATGAATGATACACCCACACTGTGTTTGTTGTGTTCTAGTACATGTGTGACTGATACACCCACACTGTGTTTGTTGTGTTCTAGTACATGAATGACTGATACACCCACACTGTGTTTGTTGTGTTCTAGTACATGAATGACTGATACACCCACACTGTGTTTGTTGTGCTCTAGTACATGAATGACTGATACACCCACACTGTGTTTGTTGTGTTCTAGTACATGAATGACTGATACACCCACACTGTGTTTGTTGTGTTCTAGTGCATGAATGACTGATACACCCACACTGTGTTTGTTGTGCTCTAGTACATGAATGACTGATACACCCACACTGTGTTTGTTGTGTTCTAGTGCATGTATGACTGATACACCCACACTGTGTTTGTTGTGTTCTAGTTCTAGTGCATGAATGACTGATACACCCACACTGTGTTTGTTGTGTTCTAGTACATGAATGACTGATACACCCACACTGTGTTTGTTGTGTTCTAGTGCATGAATGACTGATACATCCACACTGTGTTTGTTGTGCTCTAGTACATGAATGACTGATACACCCACACTGTGTTTGTTGTGTTCTAGTGCATGTATGACTGATACACCCACACTGTGTTTGTTGTGTTCTAGTACATGAATGACTGATACACCCACACTGTGTTTGTTGTGCTCTAGTACATGAATGACTGATACACCCACACTGTGTTTGTTGTGCTCTAGTACATGAATGACTGATACACCCTCACTGTATTTGTTGTGGTCTAGTGCATGTATGACTGATACACCCACACTGTGTTTGTTGTGTTCTAGTACATGAATGATACACCCACACTGTGTTTGTTGTGTTCTAGTGCATGAATGACTGAAACACCCACACTGTGTTTGTTGTGCTCTAGTACATGAATGACTGATACACCCACACTGTGTTTGTTGTGCTCTAGTGCATGTATGACTGATACACCCACACTGTGTTTGTTGTGTTCTAGTACATGAATGACTGATACACCCACACTGTGTTTGTTGTGTTTTAGTACATGAATGACTGATACACGCACACTGTTTTTGTTGTGTTCTAGTACATGAATGACTGATACACGCACACTGTGTTTGTTGTTCCTAGCTATAGTTGAAAATGAATACTTTACAATTTACAGACTTTACACTCTGCTCGACCTATGGTCACGTGAGATAGACAGATTAGAGTAACTAACCATCCATCCAAATAGTATACGTTGAATCCTTTGCTGGAGTTGTTTATTTTAAGTTCAAAGAAACAGCTATTGTCATGCTCAAAATAAACGGGGGCCATCAAAACGCATACCCATCCCACCATTCCCCTCCCACCCTTGACTTCCTGGTACTTTGAATTAGTGATTTATGGCTTTCCTTTAATTAGGCCTATCCGTTATTTTTAATTGCACAGGCGAAGAGTAAAATGTTCATGTCTAACTGAATGTGTACTTGAGTGCACTCCCCCACCACGCGCTGTCTGTCGTGTGTTGGCGCCCAATCATCACTGGCGTTTAACTGGGCCAAATAACTTCCACCGTCAGCCAAGAGGAGGACGGGGGTAGCGCGGTATATAGGCCGAGTGGAGGCGTGATGAAATCCTGCTTGTGTTTGGGTTCATCTAGGGACCACAACACATACGTCACTAGCCTGCCTGTGGCGTGTCAGGCGGTGACCCGTACTCTTACAGTACTGGTGTTCGTTGGCAGTGTTTGACCGTGTCACGTTGTGGTCAGTCTGCTCACCATGCTGATTGCTTTTCAAAATCACATTCTATTTATAGACCTGTGTTTGTTTTCGCGTAACTGTGTCACAGGATGGTCAGTGTGATCGCCGTGCTGGTTTTCAAAGGGAGGATTAACCGAATGGAAGATCCCAGTGTGTAGTTGATTCTATTTATAGAGTATCTTTAGTGTGCTGTGTGTGTTTTTAAATTCGATAAATATTGGAAATCATTAGTGATTATCGATACGTACATGGTGACGATTTGTCTGAAGACCCGTCGTGATCATCAGTGATAGAAAAATATAGTCCGATTATTGCGCTATATTGAAGTCTATATTCATTGGACGTCTGCCTTAAATGCCTATAACTAGACTTTTGGCCTAATTCTAATTTAAAATAGACCCCGCACTAGGCATATGACATCATCATGTAGGCCTGGTCTAATTCTAAAGTTGGATAGTTACTGTGATCAGCGTAGCGTAAACGAATTAAACGCGTTCTCGTGGTGTATGGTGATATAAATATAAGATAGGCTTATAGGCGTAGTCTAAGTTGTCATTGGTGATGTCAATGTCTGATGATGTTTGGTTGACACTAATACAGGCGTAGTCTAAGTTGTCATTGGTGATGTCAATGTCTGATGATGTTTGGTTGACACTAATACAGGCTTAGTCTAAGTTGTCATTGGTGATGTCAGTGCCTGATGATGTTTGGTTGACACTAATACAGGCTTAGTCTAAGTTGTCATTGGTGATGTCAATGTCTGATGATGTTTGGTTGACACGAATACAGGCGTAGTCTAAATTTGTCATTGGTGATGTCAATGTCTGATGATGTTTGGTTGACACTAATATAGGCGTAGTCTTAAGTTGTCATTGGTGATGTCAATGTCTGATGGTGTTGGGTTGACACTAATACAGGCTTAGTCTAAGTTGTCATTGGTGATGTCAATGTCTGATGATGTTTGGTTGACACTAATACAGGCGTAGTCTTAAGTTGTCATTGGTGATGTCAATGTCTGATGGTGTTGGGTTGACACTAATACAGGCTTAGTCTAAGTTGTCATTGGTGATGACAATGTCTGATGATGTTTGGTTGACACTAATACAGGGGTAGTCTTAAGTTGTCATTGGTGATGACAATGTCTGATGATGTTTGGTTGACACTAATACAGGGGTAGTCTTAAGTTGTCATTGGTGATGTCAATGTCTGATGGTGTTGGGTTGACACTAATACAGGCTTAGTCTAAGTTGTCATTGGTGATGTCAATGTCTGATGATGTTTGGTTGACACTAATACAGGCGTAGTCTTAAGTTGTCATTGGTGATGTCAATGTCTGATGGTGTTGGGTTGACACTAATACAGGCTTAGTCTAAGTTGTCATTGGTGATGACAATGTCTGATGATGTTTGGTTGACACTAATACAGGGGTAGTCTTAAGTTGTCATTGGTGATGACAATGTCTGATGATGTTTGGTTGACACTAATACAGGGGTAGTCTTAAGTTGTCATTGGTGATGTCAATGTCTGATGGTGTTGGGTTGACACTAATACTGGCTTAGTCTAAGTTGTCATTGGTGATGTCAATGTCTGATGATGTTTGGTTGACACTAATACAGGCTTAGTCTAAGTTGTCATTGGTGATGTCAATGTCTGATGATGTTGGGTTGACACTAATACAGGCGTAGTCTAAATTTGTCATTGGTGATGGCAATGTCTGATGATGTTGGGTTGACACTAATACAGGCTTAGTCTAAGTTGTCATTGGTGATGTCAATGTCTGATGATGTTTGGTTGACACTAATACAGGCTTAGTCTAAGTTGTCATTGGTGATGTCAATGTCTGATGATGTTTGGTTGACACTAATACAGGCGTAGTCTTAAGTTGTCATTGGTGATGTCAATGTCTGATGGTGTTGGGTTGACACTAATACAGGCTTAGTCTAAGTTGTCATTGGTGATGTCAATGTCTGATGATGTTTGGTTGACACTAATACAGGCTTAGTCTAAGTTGTCATTGGTGATGTCAATGTCTGATGATGTTGGGTTGACACTAATACAGGCGTAGTCTAAATTTGTCATTGGTGATGGCAATGTCTGATGATGTTGGGTTGACACTAATACAGGCTTAGTCTAAGTTGTCATTGGTGATGACAATGTCTGATGATGTTTGGTTGACACTAATACAGGGGTAGTCTTAAGTTGTCATTGGTGATGACAATGTCTGATGATGTTTGGTTGACACTAATACAGGGGTAGTCTTAAGTTGTCATTGGTGATGTCAATGTCTGATGGTGTTGGGTTGACACTAATACAGGCGTAGTCTAAGTTTTCATTGGTGATGTCAATGTCTGATGATGTTTGGTTGACACTAATACAGGCGTAGTCTAAGTTGTCATTGGTGATGTCAATGTCTGATGATGTTGGGTTGACACGAATACAGGCGTAGTCTAAATTTGTCATTGGTTATGTCTGTGTTAGTGTTGTATGTTTGATAATGTCTGTTTTAGTGTTATATGTTTGGTGATGTTGATGTCTATTTGATTATTGTATGTTTAATGATGTGTATGTTTACACGACAGTTCAGTATAGATTTTCATTGGTGATTTCTTTTCTGCGTGCCTAAGTGCCGAACATCTATGTTTAATTCAAATTGATTCATTTCGCCGGGGTTAAGGTTCAGTTTTGGAACTAACCCTTAGACACTAGTTATAGGACTTTAATATTCAAGCCCCACCCTCCCAAGTTTGACGTGTTTATTGGCACGTGACATCCGCGAGTGTATCTGACTGCTGTGAACCGCTGTGAGTCAGCAGTACAAGTTTTAATAATAATAATAGTACATTAAAAATAGGCTGCGGCTATTCGGACCCGGGTCCGAGAAGTGAGAGATTGGGTTTTTAAAAAAAAATATTTACACATTTTTTTAAGGATTTGTAAGACCATATTTGGCATCAAACGAAGGATAATTGAATGGACTTTATGTGTTTGTAAACTTACTTCTTAAGTTTAACTAAAATAAACTACGACAAATGACATCCGAATAGCATTTAGTCAAAATGGAACCGGAAGCGCATTGCCGCTATTCGAACCCGGGTCCCTTGGTCTCCTGGGGTCTGTTGCAACAACGCCTTGGCCCGCAGACTAGGACTGGGTCGGGTACCGTTGTATACACCCAATCACAACCCGGGTATTTTGAGACAATACCCAATGGGCCCGGGTGTTTCCAAGAAAAATATTAATTATCCTTCATTTCCGTTTTTGCTGGGCCCAGACGTGTTCCAGGTTTGCTAATACTCGGCACTGCTCGGTTATCCGGACCAGTGCCCTGCTCGGTTATCCGGACCAGTGCCCTGCTCAGCTCTAATACAGACATTGAGACATCAGCACGCTCAATTTTTGTGTTCTCTAACCATGTACCCCCCTCTAGACTTGTGTCTGTTTATAGAGATATCTGTATGACAATGACATAGGTTCAGGTATCAGATCATATATATTGTTTCAGTTCTTAAGACAGTTCTTAAAGTCCTGTGTATGGTCATTATATAGACATGTGTATGGTCATACAGACGTTTTTAGGCCATATAGACATTTGTATGGTCATATAGCCTTTTGCATGGTAAAAAAGACTTTTATAGGGTCATATAGACTTGTGTTTGGTCATATAGACTTGTGTATGGTCATATAGACTTGTTTATGGCTACGTAGACTTGTAAATGATCATTTAGACTTGTGTGTGGTCATTTAGACTTGTGTATGGTCATTTAGAAATGCATGGTCATATTGACTTGTGTGTGGTCATATAAACTTGTGTTTCGTCATTATTGACTTGTTTATGGTCAAATAGACCTGTTTATGGTCATATAGACCTGTGTGTCGTTATTTTTTACATGTTTATGGTCCTAAAGACGTGTATATGGCCAAATAGACGTGAATTTCCATATAGACTTGTGTATGGTCATATAGACCTGCTTATGGTCATTTAGACCTGTGTATCGTTATTTTTTACTTGTTTATGGTCCTAAAGACGCGTGTGTGGCCATATAGACTTGTGTATGGTCAATTTAGACTTTGTATAGTCATATAGACCTTCGTATGGCAATACTGACATTTGATAAAGCTATGTGCTAAGTATAAATAACCTGAACATGGCACGATTATCATATAATTCCCATGTTGTATTTGTAGACCGCAAGCACGCGGTCTGCTGGGACACGTGATCAATACCACATACTGAACGTCTGGTCTGCTGTCGTCTGCTCACACAGCGGTCGATTGGCATTCGAGGCTGGCACCTGTTGTGTTCCTCCATTCCATTCATGTCCTACCAAAAGGAAATCTGCCTGATACAATGTTGTGTCTTAACGCAAGGTTTAGTGCAGTCTGAGCTTCTTATTCTACTTGATCACTCAACTGTAGATTCTCTTGTCTGAGCAAATAGACTTCAGATAAGTGAAACCGTTTGCTCACCACGAGATCCAGCAACTTCGTCACGGCTAACATACATTTTAATGTCAGCTTGTTCCCTGAACAGCCGCGTGACCTTTCTGACCTTTGACATTCACAGGCATTCGTTGAAAGACATAATCTAGGCACAGAGACACGGGCTGAAAACTGAAATGGAAGATCTTAAGATAATGTCCAGGATCCCCTACCACATACTGACCTAAATCTCCCTCATAATGACCACAGTTACAACATGCTGACCACAAGTACCACCTACTGACCACAGTTACCACATGGTGACCACAGTTACAACATACTGGCTATAAGTTCCACATACTGACCACTACTCCCACATACTCGGTCATACTGACCACAATTACCACATACGGGCCACAAGTACGACATATTACCCTAATTCTCCCAAATAGTGACCACACACTACCACTCACTGACTACAGCCTCCCACATGCTGACCAGTCCACCACGCAGTAGACAGCTCGCTGTTTTTGATAAATGATTCTCTCGAAACTGGTCAATGGTGGTAATTACGTGCAAAGCTGGAGTTTTCTCATTGGTTCAGTTTGACGGGCATAGCTGGAGTTTCTCATTGGTTCTGTTTGACGGGCATGGTTGGAGTTTTCTCATTGGTTCTGTTTGATTTTGGTTTTATGTTTGTAGTGATTATTACATGATTAATGTTTTTTTTCTTTGTAGTTTTTGCCTGATAGTACACAGTTAATCATACAGTTCTTACTCTTTGATTATTTCAATAACAATCCACGACTTTCCACAAATGATTAATGCACGTTATAGATTGACTAGACTTACCCTAATTAATCTGGGACAGACATAAACATTGGGATTGTCTTGCTGGCGCGTGCGTGTTCTCTTAACAATACCAAGACATGTGTTGAGAGTGTGCACCTGCGACTGACACCATGGAGTGTTTGCTGGACGACAGCGTCAATTCCAACCTGCTTTCCAGTTGCCTCAACTGCCGTGAGGTGCCGTCTGGTCCCGTGTCCGGCCACAGTTGCCTCAACTGTCGTGAGGTGCCGTCTGGTCCCGTGTCCGGCCACAGTTGCCAGCAGACCGTTCAATGTGACGTGACCAACCAGAACTCCGTGACGCCCGTCACACACAATGACATCGTCGTGTCCACGCCCGACGCCACCCCCCATGGCTCCAACCACCCGGGTCGATGTTATGACTCCAGCCTGCGCCCATGTCTGCCTGGACATGTCCCATCCATGGTGTGCGCTGAGTGTGGCGCCCCGCTCGTAGAGTACCACCGGTCAACTGTTCCCGGTGAGGGTGGTCCAGCAGCCCTGCCCGGCAGTCCCAACCCTGTGTCTGGTCGACCTGGCGATGAGAGGCATCATGAGGACAGCGAGGTCTGGAAACTGACCGACACAACAGCAGGGCGCTGCTCTCGATGTGGTCGGCTCAGCGGCGCTAATTTAAACAGTCTGTGTTCTCCACCTCACCGGACCAGAAGCAAAACGTCACCATCGCCCCCCTCGCCACCCCGCAACCAGCATGACGTCATGTCTGCATCATCCAACAACCAGCATGATGTCGTGTCTGCATCATCCAACAACCAGCATGACGTCGTGTCTGCATCATCCAACAACCATCATGACGTCATGTCTGCATCATCCAACAACCAGCATGACGTCGTGTCTGCATCACCCAACAACCAGCATGACGTCGTGTCTGCATCACCCAACAACCAGCATGACGTCATGTCTGCATCATCCAACAACCAGCATGACGTCATGTCTGCATCATCCAACAACCAGCATGACGTCATGTCTGCATCATCCAACAACCAGCATGACGTCGTGTCTGCATCATCCAGTCCCATTCATGTTGGTCATTCACACTGCAATCAAAACGAGACAGCGTCTCCCGCCTCATGGGGACGGCACCGCGGCTCTAAGAAACCCTCCAGCAGGAGTCACTTGGATCTGCACCTGAGAGACATCGACATCTTCAAGTCTGATCTCCGGGCGCTCAGGAGCAGCATGGAGGACACTCAGTACTACCCTTCGTCTCCACGTGCCACTTTACACGGGTACGGTTCTGGTGGTAGGGGCAGGTCCAGCTTGGACACACGATCGTCTCTCACCGGCCACAGAAGTCGGAGGACCTTGCCAGGGTCTGTGGGGAGGACAATGCGGCGGTCTCTCCGTGGAGCCGAAGACGCAGACGGAGATACGGCCATGGAGAGTCAGCGACAGCTGACACCTCACCGACCCATGACCCCAAGCCGACCCCTTACACCGCTCCCACAAGAACTGTTGTACGAACTGCATGACCTTAACCATGAAAATGAAGACCTTTCTGCCGAGGTCGTGCACTCTCTGAACCTAAGGAACTATGACATCAAACAAGTGCTGGGGAAGTAAGTCAAGAAAATCAAACACACACATAAATGTCTGCTGTCTCACTAGCTGGTACAACTCCAGACTTTCTGCTGTCTCACTAGCTGGTACAACTCCAGACTTTCTGCTGTCTCACTAGCTGGTACAACTCCAGACTTTCTCATGTCTCACTAGCTGGTACAACTCCAGACTTTCTGCTGTCTCACTAGCTGGTACAACTCCATACTTTCTGCTGTCTTTTACCTGGTACAACTCCATACTTTCTCATGTCTTTTACCTGGTACAACTCCATACTTTCTCATGTCTTTTACCTGGTACAACTCCATACTTTCTCATGTCTTTTACCTGGTACAACTCCATACTTTCTGCTGTCTTTTACCTGATACAACTCCATACTTTCTCACGTCTTTTACCTGGTACAACTCCAGACTTTCTGCTGTCTTTTACCTGGTACAACTCCATACTTTCTGCTGTCTTTTACCTGGTACAACTCCATACTTTCTGCTGTCTTTTACCTGGTGCAACTCCATACTTTCTCATGTCTTACCTGGTACAACTCCATACTTTCTGCTGTCTTTTACCTGGTACTTTACCCGGTACAAGTCCATACTTTCTGCTGTCTTTTACCTGGTACAACTCCATTCTTGCTCACATCTTATCTGGTACAACTCCATACGTTCTCCTGCTGTCATTTACAAGGCGTAACACCAGTAGAACAACTCTGGCCTGCACATTTGACTATGGCATTGTTCTGTTTGACGGGCATAGCTGAAGCACTCATGAGATTGTGACTATGGCATTGTTCTGTTTGACGGGCATAGCTGAAGCACTCATGAGATTGTGACTATGGCATTGTTCTGTTTGACGGGCATAGCTGAAGCACTCATGAGATTGTGACTATGGCATTGTTCTGTTTGACGGGCAGAGCTGAAGCACTCATGAGATTGTGACTATGGCATTGTTCTGTTTGACGGGTAGAGCTGAAGCACTCATGATATTGTAACTATGGCATTGTTCTGTTTGACGGGCATAGCTGAAGCACTCATGAGATTGTGACTATGGCATTGTTCTGTTTGACGGGTAGAGCTGAAGCACTCATGATATTGTAACTATGGCATTGTTCTGTTTGACGGGCATAGCTGAAGCACTCATGAGATTGTGACTATGGCATTGTTCTGTTTGACGGGTAGAGCTGAAGCACTCATGATATTGTAACTATGGCATTGTTCTGTTTGACGGGCATAGCTGAAGCACTCATGAGATTGTGACTATGGCATTGTTCTGTTTGACGGGTAGAGCTGAAGCACTCATGATATTGTAACTATGGCATTGTTCTGTTTGACGGGCATAGCTGAAGCACTCATGAGATTGTGACTATGGCATTGTTCTGTTTGACGGGTAGAGCTGAAGCACTCATGAGATTGTGACTATGGCATTGTTCTGTTTGACGGGCAGAGCTGAAGCACTCATGAGATTGTGACTATGGCATTGTTCTGTTTGACGGGCAGAGCTGAAGCACTCATGAGATTGTGACTATGGCATTGTTCTGTTTGACGGGCATAGCTGAAGCACTCATGAGATTGTGACTATGGCATTGTTCTGTTTGACGGGCAGAGCTGAAGCACTCATGAGATTGTGACTATGGCATTGTTCTGTTTGACGGGCAGAGCTGAAGCACTCATGAGATTGTGACTATGGCATTGTTCTGTTTGACGGGCAGAGCTGAAGCACTCATGAGATTGTGACTATGGCATTGTTCTGTTTGACGGGCAGAGCTGAAGCACTCATGAGATTGTGACTATGGCATTGTTCTGTTTGACGGGCAGAGCTGAAGCACTCATGAGATTGTGACTATGGCATTGTTCTGTTTGACGGGCAGAGCTGAAGCACTCATGAGATTGTGACTATGGCATTGTTCTGTTTGACGGGCAGAGCTGAAGCACTCATGAGATTGTGACTATGGCATTGTTCTGTTTGACGGGCAGAGCTGAAGCACTCATGAGATTGTGACTATGGCATTGTTCTGTTTGACGGGCAGAGCTGAAGCACTCATGAGATTGTGACTATGGCATTGTTCTGTTTGACGGGCAGAGCTGAAGCACTCATGAGATTGTGACTATGGCATTGTTCTGTTTGACGGGCAGAGCTGAAGCACTCATGAGATTGTGACTATGGCATTGTTCTGTTTGACGGGCAGAGCTGAAGCACTCATGAGATTGTGACTATGGCATTGTTCTGTTTGACGGGCAGAGCTGAAGCACTCATGAGATTGTGACTATGGCATTGTTCTGTTTGACGGGCAGAGCTGAAGCACTCATGAGATTGTGACTATGGCATTGTTCTGTTTGACGGGCAGAGCTGAAGCACTCATGAGATTGTGACTATGGCATTGTTCTGTTTGACGGGCAGAGCTGAAGCACTCATGAGATTGTGACTATGGCATTGTTCTGTTTGACGGGCAGAGCTGAAGCACTCATGAGATTGTGACTATGGCATTGTTCTGTTTGACGGGCAGAGCTGAAGCACTCATGAGATTGTGACTATGGCATTGTTCTGTTTGACGGGCAGAGCTGAAGCACTCATGAGATTGTGACTATGGCATTGTTCTGTTTGACGGGCATAGCTGAAGCACTCATGAGATTGTGACTATGGCATTGTTCTGTTTGACGGGCATAGCTGAAGCACTCATGAGATTGTGACTATGGCATTGTTCTGTTTGACGGGTAGAGCTGAAGGACTCAAGAGATTGTGACTATGGCATTGTTCTGTTTGACGGGTAGAGCTGAAGCACTCATGAGATTGTGACTATGGCATTGTTCTGTTTGACGGGTATAGCTGAAGCACTCATGAGATTGTGACTATGGCATTGTTCTGTTTGACGGGTATAGCTGAAGCACTCATGAGATTTTGACTATGGCATTGTTCTGTTTGACGGGTAGAGCTGAAGGACTCAAGAGATTGTAACTATGGGATTGTTCTGTTTGACGGGCAGAGCTGAAGCACTCATGAGATTGTGACTATGGCATTGTTCTGTTTGACGGGTAGAGCTGAAGCACTCATGAGATTGTGACTATGGCATTGTTCTGTTTGACGGGCATAGCTGAA
>CAXITT010000251.1:704851-809003 GCA_964033795.1 Lymnaea stagnalis | reverse complement strand
GATAAATCCGAAGTGCTTCCCCCGGTGGGAAATTTCTGAAATAATCACTGCCCCCTCCCCCACCACACACACACACACACACACACACAAAGTCTGCTGAAAACAAGCATTCCATACAAGAGCTCCATTCACTGAATTGTATCTGACATAAAGAAAAGCGCACTGTTTTTTTTTTTATCAATGAAAGCCATACTTTTTGAGTCCAATCATCTAGGCACACTGGAGCTTCGCTTAAACGAGCCCCACTATTACACGATTGGCGGTGGTGGCGGCATTGCTCCCAAAATTTCGTAGAGTCTATTCATTCGCACATTAAAAAAAAAATGTGTTGAAATAACATGAAACACCATTCAGTCATGTTCAACCCAATGACACATTGACTTCTACAGTCCAACTTCTTCACCCACATAGCTCACAGGAGATTTTAAAAATCCTATTTTTTTTTTAAAAAAAACGTCACTACAATACACTAAAAAACGCTGTGACCACACATTGGCAATAGCTTACACACCCATCGATGTAAGGTTAGCAGGAGATTACGACTGCACCACACCTCCGATTATCCAGAGACGTACCGGTTTTAGTTGGCCCACCCCGTATATGAGCGACTGAATTGTGGGACATGGGCCGAGCATTCCCCGTTGTTTGTTGTATACCAATGCTCTATGCCAGCGTTTCCCAAACTTTTAAGTTTCACGGACCGGTGGACAAGTTGACAAACTGCACCAGGGACCGGTGCCAGGTTTATTAATTACATTTTCTTTCTATTTAAACATCAATATTCATGCTCTCCGGACCGGTAACGTAAGGCTTGCGGACCGGTGCCGGTCCACGGACCACCGTTTGGGGAACGCTGCTCTATGCCATGCATCTGGCGCATGATAATAATAATGGGGAAAAAAAAGACACATGAGTTCGGATAACCAACGTTTTGGATTATTAGTGTTCGGAAAATTGACGCCCTGCTGAAAACACTCTTGAATTTTCAATAGCATTTCAATTGCCCATACAATTTTATTACAACTTTAGTTTTTTTTCAATAATTTCTAAATATTTTTCGGCGAAACGGCCGCTGGCGAAATGTCCCGGTAATCAAACGGCCGCTGGCGAAACGTCCCGGTAATGAAACGGCCGCTGGCGAAACGTCCCGGTAATGAAACGGCCGCTGGCGAAATGTCCCGGTAATGAAACGTTCGTTGGCGAAATGTCCCGGTAATGAAACGGCCGCTGGCGAAACGCCCCGGTAATCAAACGGCCGCTGGTGAAATGTCCCGGTAATGAAACGGCCGCTGGCGAAATGTCCCGGTAATGAAACGTTCGTTGGCGAAATGTCCCGGTAATGAAACCGGCCGTTGGCGAAATGTCCCGGTAATGAAACTGTCGTTGGCGAAATGTCCCGGTAATGAAACGGTCGCTGGCGAAATGTCCCGGTAATGAAACGGCCGTTGGCGAAATGTCCCGGTAATGAAACGGCCGCTGGCGATATGTCCCGGTAATGAAACGGCCGTTGGCGAAATGTCCCGGTAATGAACCTGCCGTTGGCGAAATGTCCCGGTAATGAAACGGCCGCTGGCGAAATGTCCCGGTACTGAAACGGTGGCGGCAGTGATTGGTGCCATCTCCTGGTTTTGTTAATGATATCGTAGCATTCCTCACTCTGAGACGGGGATAGTTAGCGAAATGTCCCGGTCATGCCAGTGATATGCATGTCATTGGTTCTAGAACGACCTGGTCAGTCTTGAGTTTCTGAATCGGAACCTTTATGGCAAGGTCTAACTAACGTCATGCTATAATGGCGCCGCAGATGGCGGAGCACAGGTCAAACATTACAGACAATTACCTACAAAAGATGATCACAAACTACTGCACTGTCCTTTCATCGGTGACACACATTACGGTCACCATGCAAGTGGAACACAGACTATCTCAACCTTTTGCAACATCGACACACAATACCTTGACCTTGCAAAACCTGAAATAAAATACCTTGAACTTGCAAACCTGAAATAAAATACATTGCGCTTGCACCCATCCTACCCTAAACTTGACCATAAAGTAAATAAACAGTGGAACAAGATATGTCTAGGCTTGAGAAAAGGCGAAAAGACAATTAAAAGGAAGTCTCGGCTAAGTGCCTTCTTCAGCAGACGAGACAAAACAAAAAACAAATTAATAAAATAATGGAGTCAGTAGACTCTAGCTAAGGAGGATTAAGGATATAACTAGAAGACTCCTGTGAGTATACATAGACTCGAGCTAACGATGATTGGAGATATAGCTAGAAGACTCCTGTGAGTATACATAGACTCTAGCTAAAGATGATTGAAGGTATAACTAGAAGACTCCAGTGAGTACACATAGACTCCAGCTAAAGATGATTGAAGGTATAACTACAAGACTCCAGTGAGTATACATAGACTCTAGCTAAAGATGCTGTCTCTTTTGTGTTCCAGGGGCATCAGCAGTACAGTACGGCGAGTTGTGGAGAAGACCACTGGTCAAGAGTTTGCTGTCAAGATCATTGACATCAGTGGCGAGAAGGGGGAGGTGGCCCAAGTAGAACAGACCAAGAAGGACACATACAGAGAGATCAGGATCCTACGGATGTGTGGGGGGCATCCTAATATAAGTGAGTTGTGATCATCCTCACACAAGTCAGTGCTGTGTGTGGTGGTGTGTGGGGGGCATCCTAATATAAGTGAGTTGTGATCATCTTCACACAAGTCAGTGCTGTGTGTGGTGGTGTGTGGGGGCATCCTAATATAAGTGAGTGGTGATCATCTTCACACAAGTCAGTGCTGTGTGTGGGGGTGTGTGGGGGTGTGTGGGGGGCATCCTAATATAAGTGAGTGGTGATCATCCTCACACATCCTAATATAAGTGAGTTTTGATCATCTTCACACAAGTCAGTGCTGTGTGTGGGGGTGTGTGGGGGGCATCCTAATATAAGTGAGTGGTGATCATCTTCACACAAGTCAGTGCTGTGTGTGGTGGTGTGTGGGGGGCATCCTAATATAAGTGAGTGGTGATCATCTTCACACAAGTCAGTGCTGTGTGTGGTGGTGTGTGGGGGGCATCCTAATATAAGTGAGTGGTGATCATCTTCACACAAGTCAGTGCTGTGTGTGGTGGTGTGTGGGGGGCATCCTAATATAAGTGAGTGGTGATCATCTTCACACAAGTCAGTGCTGTGTGTGGTGGTGTGTGGGGGGCATCCTAATATAAGTGAGTGGTGATCATCTTCACACAAGTCAGTGCTGTGTGTGGTGGTGTGTGGGGGGCATCCTAATATAAGTGAGTGGTGATCATCTTCACACAAGTCAGTGCTGTGTGTGGTGGTGTGTGGGGGGCATCCTAATATAAGTGAGTGGTGATCATCTTCACACAAGTCAGTGCTGTGTGTGGTGGTGTGTGGGGGGCATCCTAATATAAGTGAGTGGTGATCATCTTCACACAAGTCAGTGCTGTGTGTGGTGGTGTGTGGGGGGCATCCTAATATAAGTGAGTGGTGATCATCTTCACACAAGTCAGTGCTGTGTGTGGTGGTGTGTGGGGGGCATCCTAATATAAGTGAGTGGTGATCATCCTCACACATCCTAATATAAGTGAGTGGTGATCATCCTCACACATCCTAATATAAGTGAGTGGTGATCATCTTCACACAAGTCAGTGCTGTGTGTGGTGGTGTGTGGGGGCATCCTAATATAAGTGAGTGGTGATCATCTTCACACAAGTCAGTGGTGTGTGTGGTGGTGTGTGGGGGGCATCCTAATATAAGTGAGTGGTGATCATCTTCACACAAGTCAGTGCTGTGTGGTGGTGTGTGGGGGGCATCCTAATATAAGTGAGTGGTGATCATCTTCACAAAAGTCAGTGGTGGTGTGTGGGGGGCATCCTAATATAAGTGAGTAGTGATCATCTTCACATAAGTCAGTGGTGTGTGTGGTGGTGTGTGGGGGGCATCCTAATATAAGTGAGTGGTGATCATCCTCACACATCCTAATATAAGTGAGTTTTGATCATCTTCACACAAGTCAGTGCTGTGTGTGGGGGTGTGTGGGGGGCATCCTAATATAAGTGAGTGGTGATCATCCTCACACATCCTAATATAAGTGAGTTTTGATCATCTTCACACAAGTCAGTGCTGTGTGGGGGGCATCCTAATATAAGTGAGTGGTGATCATCAGCACACATCCTAATATAAGTGAGTGGTGATCATCCTCACACATCCTAATATAAGTGAGTGGTGATCATCCTCACACATCCTAATATAAGTGAGTGGTGATCATCTTCACACAAGTCAGTGCTGTGTGTGGTGGTGTGTGGGGGCATCCTAATATAAGTGAGTGGTGATCATCTTCACACAAGTCAGTGCTGTGTGTGGTGGTGTGTGGGGGGCATCCTAATATAAGTGAGTGGTGATCATCTTCACACAAGTCAGTGCTGTGTGTGGTGGTGTGTGGGGGGCATCCTAATATAAGTGAGTGGTGATCATCTTCACACAAGTCAGTGCTGTGTGTGGTGGTGTGTGGGGGGCATCCTAATATAAGTGAGTGGTGATCATCTTCACACAAGTCAGTGCTGTGTGTGGTGGTGTGTGGGGGGCATCCTAATATAAGTGAGTGGTGATCATCTTCACACAAGTCAGTGCTGTGTGTGGTGGTGTGTGGGGGGCATCCTAATATAAGTGAGTGGTGATCATCTTCACACAAGTCAGTGCTGTGTGTGGTGGTGTGTGGGGGGCATCCTAATATAAGTGAGTGGTGATCATCTTCACACAAGTCAGTGCTGTGTGTGGTGGTGTGTGGGGGGCATCCTAATATAAGTGAGTGGTGATCATCTTCACACAAGTCAGTGCTGTGTGTGGTGGTGTGTGGGGGGCATCCTAATATAAGTGAGTGGTGATCATCTTCACACAAGTCAGTGCTGTGTGTGGTGGTGTGTGGGGGGCATCCTAATATAAGTGAGTGGTGATCATCTTCACACAAGTCAGTGCTGTGTGTGGTGGTGTGTGGGGGGCATCCTAATATAAGTGAGTGGTGATCATCTTCACACAAGTCAGTGCTGTGTGTGGTGGTGTGTGGGGGGCATCCTAATATAAGTGAGTGGTGATCATCCTCACACATCCTAATATAAGTGAGTGGTGATCATCTTCACACAAGTCAGTGCTGTGTGTGGTGGTGTGTGGGGGCATCCTAATATAAGTGAGTGGTGATCATCTTCACACAAGTCAGTGCTGTGTGTGGTGGTGTGTGGGGGGCATCCTAATATAAGTGAGTGGTGATCATCTTCACACAAGTCAGTGCTGTGTGTGGTGGTGTGTGGGGGGCATCATAATATAAGTGAGTGGTGATCATCTTCACACAAGTCGGCGGTGGGTTTTTGGGAGTGGGGGGTCATTCTAAAGTGAATTGTATGTATGTGTCGAGGGTCATCCTAATATTATTGAGTTTGTGGGGAAAAAAGGGGGGTGTCAATCATATAATAGTGAATTTAAAGTGTGTGTGTGGCTAATGATATGAGTGGTGTGAGGGCCCGTGTTATGTTTGAGAGGTTTACCTCATACAAGTTGTGTGAACGTCATTGGTATATAAATGTGTTAAGTGTAAGAGTCATTGTTATATAAATGTGTTGTGTGTAAGAGTCATTGTTATATAAACATGTTGTGTGTAGGAGTCTTTGTTATATAAATGTGTTGTGTAAGAGTCATTATTATACACATGTGTTGTGTTTAAGTGTAATTGTTTTATAAATGTGTTGTATGTAAGAGTCATTGTTTTATAAATGGGCTGTGTGTAAGAGTCATTGTTTTACAATTGTGCTGCGTGAAGAGTCATTGTTATATAAATGTGCTGTGTCAAAGAGTCATTGTTACATAAACATGTTGTGTGTAAGAGTCATTATTATATGTGTTGTTTATAAGTGTCATTGTTTTTTGAACGTGTTGTGTGTAAGAGTCATTATTATATAAATGTGTTGTGTTTAAGTGTCATTGTTTTATAAACGTTTTGTGTGTAAGAGTTATTGTTATTTAAATGTGTTGTCTGTTAGATTCATTGTTTTATAAATGTGTTGTCTGTAAGAGTCATTGCTATATAAATGTGTTGTCTGTAAGAGTCATTGCTATATAAATGTGTTGTCTGTAAGAGTCATTGCTATATAAATGTGTTGTCTGTAAGAGTCATTGCTATATAAATGTGTTGTCTGTAAGAGTCATTGCTATATAAATGTGTTGTCTGTAAGAGTCATTGCTATATAAATGTGTTGTCTGTAAGAGTCATTGCTATATAAATGTGTTGTCTGTAAGAGTCATTGCTATATAAATGTGTTGTCTGTAAGAGTCATTGCTATATAAATGTGTTGTCTGTAAGAGTCATTGCTATATAAATGTGTTGTCTGTAAGAGTCATTGCTATATAAATGTGTTGTCTGTAAGAGTCATTGCTATATAAATGTGTTGTCTGTAAGAGTCATTGCTATATAAATGTGTTGTCTGTAAGAGTCATTGCTATATAAATGTGTTGTCTGTAAGAGTCATTGCTATATAAATGTGTTGTCTGTAAGAGTCATTGCTATATAAATGTGTTGTCTGTAAGAGTCATTGCTATATAAATGTGTTGTCTGTAAGAGTCATTGCTATATAAATGTGTTGTCTGTAAGAGTCATTGCTATATAAATGTGTTGTCTGTAAGAGTCATTGCTATATAAATGTGTTGTCTGTAAGAGTCATTGCTATATAAATGTGTTGTCTGTAAGAGTCATTGCTATATAAATGTGTTGTCTGTAAGAGTCATTGCTATATAAATGTGTTGTCTGTAAGAGTCATTGCTATATAAATGTGTTGTCTGTAAGAGTCATTGCTATATAAATGTGTTGTCTGTAAGAGTCATTGCTATATAAATGTGTTGTCTGTAAGAGTCATTGCTATATAAATGTGTTGTCTGNTTTCTAGACATTGGTTTATTTGATTTAAATTTTTTTCTTTCCCCTTCTACTAACCTCCAACTCTTTTTTTTTTTCTATGACCCCTCCCCCACCCCCCCCCCCTTTATTTTTCCGTGGCCTAGGTTTAATAGAATGATGAAATAGTAGTGTTTATGTACCGCGATATCTATTACTAGACCTTTGACCTATGGGATGTTGGTGCGGCTGCGCGTATTTGCATTGGCTTAAATGTGGGGCATGCACGTGTTACTGTTTACATGGATAGGATGGCCTTGGTGGCGAGTCCTCCCAGATGTTCCTGTCGGCACATAATATATTTAGAGAACTTGACAGGCATGTATCTCCATGTCTCCCCCTCCAGCGTACATTTCTTAGCCCTATTTTTTTTATAAAGGGATTTAGCTCAACGTATATCACTGTGTGGTAGGGTATATCATGAAAGTGTAACACTGTGTGGTAGGGTAAATACAGACATTTATTTAATCCCGCTGACCTAGATACGAAATATGTGACCTAGAATCAGTGACAACTGTTTCCAGTGAATCTAACCCAGATTTCCCAGATTTCTGGGTTTTAGGTCATTGACAATGGATCTAGGTCAATGGCATTGGATCTAGGCAAGTGGCATTGGATCTAGGTCAATGGCATTGGATCTAGGCAAGTGGCATTGGATCTAGGTCAATGGCATGGGATCTAGATCAGTGACAATGGCATTGGATCTAGGTCAGTTTCATTTTTCCTCATATACGTTGGTACTGTACAGGACATGAGAACTTGGAAAGCATGAAATATGTGACCTCTAGTTCCATGCTATGAATGAGGACACAACTGCTAAGGGACCAACAGGACAGATTGATGGAATAGATTGATATATGGTTAGCAGAACCGCCTTCAATAGAAATATCTAGGTGCCCTCCCCTACCCCAATCCATCTGTAGTGTTAGTTAAACCTTCTATTGAAACCATTGCTGTCTTACCTACCTCACTCCATCTGTAGTGTTATTTAAACCTTCTATTAAAACCACTGCTGTCTTACCTACCCCACTCCATCTGTAGTGTTAGTTAAACCTTCTATTAAAACCATTGCTGTCTTACCTACCCCACTCCATCTGTAGTGTTAGTTAAACCTTCTATTAAAACCATTGCTGTCTTACCTACCCCACTCCATCTGTAGTGCTCGTTAAACCTTCTATTAAAACCACTGCTGTCTTACCTACCCCACTCCATCTGTAGTGTTAGTTAAACCTTCTATTAAAACCATTGCTGTCTTACCTACCCCACTCCATCTGTAGTGTTAGTTAAACCTTCTATTAAAACCATTGCTGTCTTACCTACCCCACTCCATCTGTAGTGTTAGTTAAACCTTCTATTAAAACCACTGCTGTCTTACCAACTCCACTCCATCTGTAGTGTTAAACCTTCTATTAAAACCATTGCTGTCTTACCTACCCCACTCCATCTGTAGTGTTAGTTAAACCTTCTATTGAAACCATTGCTGTCTTACCTAGTAAAGTAGTCCCGTCCCCCCCCCACCCCAAAAAGAAAACAAAAAAAAACCCAATCATTTGACCAAAACAGTCATTTCCTAGATTGATCTGTTAGCACTAACCATATTGTAGTCAATGAATACAAAAACAAATCCCATAAAGTATGACATTGACCTCTGTAGACGAGTGTGACCTTGACCTCTGTAGACTAGTGTGGCCGACTGCTACCCACCTGACACAGAACTAGTGCTGGGTTGTAAGGAGGTACTGTAAAACTCTCTAAGAATACATCCATTGGAGTTACCCATGGAAACTAGGTGAATTGGCCTGGGCTGGTTCAGGGGAAGTAATCAGGCTAATTCTCACTTACCGGTACAAGTAAGAGTTGTGCTTCTTTGTCGGTTCAATACTTTTTTTGATGACTTTTCTAATCTTAAAATAATATTTTGAGTTCTCCAGCATGTCTATTGTGAAAAATTCGATTAAATAAATTCCAATAATATTTATAAAATATTTTCAAATATTGGGTATTGGTAATGACAGGAAGTTGAGGCACAGACCCAGTGAACATTGTTGTGTATCTTAATGTACAGATCAACTTCAAGTAGACAAATTGTTGGTATAGTCAGTGTACACAGTGATATTCGTTAAAGTCAGGTCCCAATGTGACAATTTAATGTATATTACACCAAGTGTACAACATGACATTTATTATAGCCAGTGTACAATGTGACAATATGACTTTATTATAGCCAGTGTAAAATTTGACATTATGACATTTATTATAGCCAGTGTACAATGTGACAATATGACATTTATTATAGCCAGTGTACAATGTGACATGACATTTATTATAGCCAGTGTACAATGTGACACTATGACATTTATTGTAGTCAGTTTACAATGTGACACTATGCATTATTTATGAACTGTTAAACAGTCATTGTTTTATTGATGATCTCTTGGTGTTTGCCCTCCACAGATGTAAGAAAGGAGAACTCTTTGATTACCTTACATCAGTTGTGTCTCTTTCAGAGAAAAGAACAAGGTGAGCCAATCCCATGTTGTTGTTTATGTTGGATGTCAGTTGTCTTTAGAGCAATGTTGGATGCCTAATCCCATCTCAGTTATGTTATTACTTGATAGACTGCGACCCTCCCTGCTTTGACTTTCAGGGCTTCACTCTTTTGCGGTTGTTACAAATATATTCATTAAAAAGTTGATTGAGATAGAGATAGCACACTTTGTCCTGAACCTCTACAGAAACACCCCAAGTGTTGTCAGCATGCTGGAAACGCTAGGCTGGTCACCATTGCAGGAACGACCAGGACTATCCAGACTCTCCATAATGTACAAGATCAAAAATGGGCTGGTCCACTGCTCCGGCATTAAACAAAAACTCATCGTCCCCCCCCCCCCTTCCAGACAGCGATGAGACCACAACAGGCAGTTTCGGCTCATGAAAAACAACTCAGTACATGAGCTCCTTGACTATCCAGACTCTCCATAATGTACAAGATCAAAAATGGGCTGGTCCACTGCTCCGGCATTAAACAAAAACTCATCGTCCCCCCCCCCCTTCCAGACAGCGATGAGACCACAACAGGCAGTTTCGGCTCATGAAAAACAACTCAGTACATGAGCTCCTGATTCCTGCCAAAGACAATAAGGAACTCGAATAAGATTCCAAAAGCAACTGTTGAGAGGACTACACTTGACAACATCACATTTGCGTCTTTGCCTCCTGTCTTCCAACCCTCAGTTCATAATACCATAGCTATGTAGCCCTTGCAACCAGTGAAGTATCACTTTCCACTACCTCCATAGGTGGCCTCTACCTCCATAAGTGGCAGAGGAATGCTCTCAATTACCACATCCCTGCCCCTAATTTCCAGCCAATTAGAATTTCCGGTTGTTAACCCCAAAATGACCATGCTAGTCTTGGAGGCCCCAAACATAATATGATCTAAAGAAACAATGCCCACTATCTCAAGAATGCAACAATCTATTAATTATTAACCTCAACTCACCCCAATGCCTTCCCAAAAACACAGCAGCTTCCGCCCATCCTATAAGGTACCTTAACAACAATGGAGCTCTGTCCTATTACATCCATCCCCCCCCCCCCAATCATATGTGACAATATTATCCCATTTTTCTTTAGCCTTGCATATTTTTTTTTTTTTTTTTCCCCACAGAATATTTATGAGACAACTCTTAGAGGCTGTAGAATTCTTTCACCGTAAAAATATTGTACACAGAGATCTCAAGGTAAGGCGGTAGGTGGTGTTGTTGAAATGGTGGGATGAAGATAGCAATAGTTGTTGTCATGGTTTGCTGGAGCATATCAATCATTTGTGTTAAAACTGTATTTGTACATGTTGCACCGTACTCAGGGTGCAAATTACAAATCTACAATGAACCCTCTTGCCACTAGCATGATAAAATGACAATGTGAAATACAAGCAAGCCTAAATACTGCATGCCTTAAAAACAGCCATACAGATAAATCATCATCAGCTGTTATATCTCAATTTCCAGTAAAAAAAAAACTATATAATGTGATTATGATATGACATTATTGCTGTTGTAGATATATATAATGTGATTATGATATGACAACTATTTCTGTTGAAGATATATGACAACTATTATGTTATATCGCTAATGCCCATGTGACAACTATTGCTGCTGTTGTATAGAGAAATAGTTATGACACCAATGGCTCTTGTATTTCAGCCAGAGAACATCCTACTGGATGACAACCTCAATATCAAGGTCTCAGATTTTGGATTTGCTACCGTTGTAGAACCAGGAGAAGAATTAGTTGGTAGGTATGGAGTGCACAAGGGAGATTGTCACTGGTGTGTTGAATGAGTGGAGAGTGCACAAGGGAGATTGTTACTGATGTGTTGAATGGGTGGAGAGTGCACAAGGGAGATTGTCACTGATGTGTTGAATGGGTGGAGAGTGCACAAGGGAGATTGTCACTGATGTATTGAATGAGTGGAGAGTGCACAAGGGAGATTGTCACTGATGTGTTGAATGGATGGGGAATACACTAGGAATATGTTACAGATGTGTTGAATGGGTGGAGAGTTCACAAGTCATCAACTTGCCACTATCTACATTAACAGTGTAACCTAAGGGAATCTGAACGACACTTGATTTCTTTTTTGAAGCTGTGTTGATATAATTTATTATTTCTCTCAAGCTTTGATTAAGTTGATTGATTTTCTCAAGCTCTGATTAAGTTGATTGTTTCTCTAAAGCTCTGATTAAGTTGATTGTTTCTCTAAAGCTCTGATTAAGTTGATTGTTTCTCTAAAGCTCTGATTAAGTTGATTGTTTCTCTAAAGCTCTGATTAAGTTGATTGTTTCTCTAAAGCTATGATTAAGTTGATTGTTTCTCTCAAGCTATGATTAAGTTGATTGTTTCTGGCAAGATATGAATAAGTTGATTGTTTCTCTCAAGCTATGATTAAGTTGATTGTTTCTCTCAAGCTATGATTAAGTTGATTGTTTCTGGCAAGATATGAATAAGTTGATTGTTTCTCTCAAGCTATGATTAAGTTGATTGTTTCTGGCAAGATATGAATAAGTTGATTGTTTCTGGCAAGATATGAATAAGTTGATTGTTTCTGGCAAGATATGATTAAGTTGATTGTTTCTGGCAAGATATGAATAAGTTGATTGTTTCTGGCAAGATATAATGAGTTGATTTTTTTATGCGTCATTCACAGAATTATGTGGCACACCAGGCTACCTGGCCCCCGAAGTCTTGGCACACTCCATGTATGAAAATGTGTCAGGATATGGAAAAGAGGTTGACATGTAAGCCGTTAATGTTATATGTTTTAGCTATAAATTAATGTTATATCTTATTGCCCATATAAATGTTATATTTTATATTCAATATAAATGTTATATATTATATCCAATACATAAAGTTATATATTATAGCCATAGATGATGTTATATATTATATACAATACATAATGTTATATATTATATCCAATATATAATTTTATATATTATAGGCATAGATAATGTTATATATTATAGACAATAGATAATGTAATATATTATAGACAACAGATAATGTTATATATTATATACAATACATATTGTTATTTATTATAGCCATAGATGATGTTACATATTATATACAATACATAATGTTATATATTATTAAAGGTTATAATTATTGACATGTTGTTCTCAGGTGGGCTTGTGGAGTCATCATGTACACATTGTAAGTACACAATTGTAGGGTCATCATGTACAGATTATAGGTACACAATTTTTGGGTCATCATGTACACATTGTAAGTACACAATTTTCGGATCATCATGTACACAATTTTGACACATTGTAAGTACACAATTGTAGGGTCATCATGTACACATTGTAAGTACACAATTGAAGGGTCATCATGTACACATTGTAAGTACACAACTGTAGGGTCATCATTTACACATTGTAAGTACACAATTGTAGAGTCATAATGTACACATTGTAAGTACACAGATGTAGGGTATCATGTACACATTGTAGGTACACAGTTTAGGGTCCTCATGTACACAATTGTAAGGTCATCATGTACAGATTCTAGGTACACAATTGTAGGGTCATCATGTACACATTGTAAGTACACAATTGTAGGGTCATTATGTACACATTTTAAGTATACAATTGTTGGCTTTACTGTAGTGGCCATTCATAAAAGATGTCACACATCTAGAGAACAAAAATTTTAGAAAACAAAAAGTGAGGGAGGGGGGAGGGGGGGGGGCTGGAATTCGTGAAGATGTTTTGTGAGAGTGTCTAAATGTCGGACAGAGGATAGGGGTCCAAAATTGGCCAATAAAGTGTGAGATCACTTATTGGTGGTCCATTAAGTACAAATGACAGATGTACATGTTTATGTAATGCTAGATCGGGTTAAGGAACAAGGTAAATTACTGCTGACATTTCAAAACTAGATGATCTACTTAATCTACATCAACCATTTATAATAAAGATTTGATCTAGCTTTGTTGGTCCAGACCAATGCAGGTCTTACAGCACAGAGAAGGCTATTTATTTGGTTTCATTTGTCTAGATTTTGGGATATGTCAGACTTGTGGTGAGTTCTCTGTCTGATGTGGCGTATGTTTTTTTTTGGTCAGATTTGTGTTGTGTCTATCAGTCTATGTCATGGGATATGTCAGACAATTCATTATTGTATAACCCAGGTTATGTGGTGCACCTCCATTCTGGAATCGCCGCCAGATGATGATGCTGAGGGCCATAATGAATGCTGACTACACCTTCAACAGTCCCGAATGGGATGATATCTCGGACCCACCCAAAAATTTGGTGAGAATTTTATACCACTTGAGTACATAACATGTACCAACTTATGCTACTATATTTTATGGTACACACCAGTCGTTCTCAAAGGAGCATCATTTCAATGTCCCAGGAGGGTAGATCTGGAAGTGCCCAAACCAGGGGAGGGGGGGAAAAGAGGGGGGGGGGGGGGGGGGGGGGGTGAGTTATATTTGAAAAGTTTTTTTTTTAAATTTAAAAAAAATTAAATTTCTAAGCCATATTAGTATCTGCATTTGGGAAAAAAACACAGAATTAATAGAACCTCTCCCACAGATGTTCCAAAGACAGTCAGAGATAATAGAACTTTCCCAAAAACAGTCAGAGATAATAGAACTTTCCCCAGAGACAGTCAGAGATAATATAACTTTCCCAAGAGACAGACAGAGATAATAGAACTTTCCCAAGAGACAGACAGAGATAATAGAACTTTCCCCAGAGACAGACAGAGATAATAGAACTTTCCCCAGAAACAGACAGAGATTATAGAACTTTCCCCAGAGAAAGACAGATAATAGAACTTTCCCAAGAGACAGTCAGAGATAATAGAACTTTCCCCAAAGACTGTCAGAGATTACAGAACTTTTCCAAGAGAAAGTCAGAGATAATAGAACTTTTCCCAGAAACAGTCTGAGATAATAGAACTTTCCCCAAAAACAGTCAGAGATAATAGAACTTTCCCAAGAGGCAGTCAGAGATAATAGAGCTTTCCCCAGAGATTGTCAGAGATAATAGAACTTTCCCAAGAGACAGAGATAACAGATCTTTTCCCATAAACAGTCAGAGATAATAGAACATACATCAAAGACAGTCGGAGATAATAGAACTTTCCCCAAATCATTCTTTTTCAACAAATGTTCCCTATCAAATTGTATGTATGTGTATTTGATGACATGTCCTGAGCACTGACTTGTATGTTAAATTGGCAACAAATCTCAAAAATCTTTACCATCCAACTTAAGTGTATGTTTTTTTTATCAGATTCAGAAACTTTTGTTGGTCAACCCTCAGCAACGACTCACAGCCAAGGAAGCTCTAGCACATCCATTTTTCCATAGCATGGTAAGCTCTAGCACATCCATTTTTTCCATAGCATGGTAAGCTCTAGCACATCATTACTTCCATAGCATGGTAAGCTCTAGTACATACTTACTTCCATAGCATGGTAAGTTCTAGTACATCCTTACTTCCATAGCATGGTAAGTTCTAGTACATACTTCCATAGCGTGGTAAGCTCTAGTACATCCTTACTTCCATAACATGGTAAGCTCTAGTACATCTTTATGTCCATAGCATGGTAAGCTCTAGCACATCCATTTTTTCATAGCATTGTATGTTCTAGTACATCCTTACTTCCATAGCATTGTATGTTCTAGTACATCCTTACTTCCATAGCTTTGTATGTTCTAGTACATCCTTACTTCCATAGCATTGTATGTTCTAGTACATCCTTACTTCCATAGCTTTGTATGTTCTAGTACATCCTTACTTCCATAGCATGGTAAGTTCTAGTACATCCTTACTTCCATAGCATTGTATGTTCTAGTACATCGTTACTTCCATAGCATTGTATGTTCTAGTACATCCTTACGTCCATAGCAAGGAAGTAAGCTCATTCATGTCCGTACATTCAGATCCCTGTGGTGTTAAGTACAAAGATGAAATGAGTCTATCCCATTCCATCTCCCAGTCCATGTCCCATTCCATCTCCAAGTCCATGTCCCATTCCATCTCCCAGTCCATGTTTGTCTTATACACCTCAACTACTGCTGGCTGTTTTCCCTCTAGGACATGAAGAATGTATCAGAAATCAGCGACCTGGTGAAATTAGCGTTCAGTGCCACGGAAAAGTTTAAGAAACTCGCTCGGGTAACTTGATGGACAGTCTCGTTCTTTGGGTTTACAAGCAGTTATTTGCTATTTACAGTTAACAATCAATTCATTGCTGTTCACATTTTTCAATCAATTATTTGCTGATTACATTTTCCATCGATTCATTGCCGTTTTCAGTTTACAATCAATTATTTCTGTTTAGAATGATTAACAAGTAGCGACCAGTGTAAGAATTATTTCCAATTGAGTTACACCTGTACTGCGGCATAGCAAGGGTGAGAAGCCACATGGGGAGGGCCAAGCTTTTTGCTGACCCTGTCCATTGACAAAACTCTACGTCTACGGTTTGTTGAAAGTGCCACCCCTTATCAAAAGGAATCAAAAGTTCCACCCAGGGTGGACTGGCCCCTCTGCACTTCCCTTCCTACACCACTGTACCTGTATGTTTTTTTGTATGTCTTCCTTCAAAGTAAGAAAGGCTTTAGATTTACAGTTTTTTTTCACAACAGTAATTTGAGTACATTGACTTGTCTTCAAATGAAACATGCGCCGTAACGATTTGTAACATTGACTTGTCTTCAAAGGAAACATTTGCCGTAATGATTTGTAACATTGACTTGTCTTCAAAGGAAACATTTGCCGTAATGATTTGTAACATTGACTTGTCTTCAAAGGAAACATTTGCCGTAATGATTTGTAACATTGATTTGCCTTCAAAGGGAACATTTGCCGTAATGATTTGTAACATTGATTTGCCTTCAAAGGGAACATTTGCCGTAATGATTTGTAACATTGATTTGCCTTCAAAGGGAACATTTGCCGTAATGATTTGTAACATTGATTTGCCTTCAAAGGAAACATTTGCCGTAATGATTTGTAACATGGGCCGCAAGGCTGGTCGAGGTTTTTCAAAAGCAGGAATAAGTTTTGAACAAAATTCTAAGGAGAAACATAACCATGTTTGCATGTGTAATAAGATCATTACATTTATCATTATTCATAGCACTGAAATCAGACAGTGCTTTAATGTGAGACCAATGACTTGAAAGCTTTCATGCTCAGAGCTTGGCTAACCAAAGATTTGTGTCTTATTCTAACAGTTTGCTGAAGAAAAGAGGTTTGATGCACGCCGAAAGTTTAGGGTAAGTCCTCTGAAGGAGTAGATGATAAAAATTTGAGAACCTAACCCTTGACAAGATTTAATAATAGGAAAATAGCATTGAAATTATTGGACATTGTTTTAACTCTGTCTAGAGATCTAGCTGACAGGCTAACTCACTGAATCTCTCTGTCTGACGTACTCACTGAATCTTTAGTCTGACTTACTCACTGAATCTTTCTGTCTGACTTAATCACTGAATCTCTCTGTCTGACTCACTCACTGAATCTTTCTGTCTGACTTACTCACTGAATCTTTCTGTCTGACTTACTCACTGCATCTCTCTGTCTGACTTACTCACTGAATCTGTCTGCCTAATTTATCTGCCAGAAATAACTCTGATACCAATGGAACTATATTTTTATTTACATACTTTTTAATGTTTTAAACTGAATTAATTTAATTTTAACAAACTTAAAACTAATTTATTCAGCTATTGGTCAAGTTTAGCTTGCAGTAAGAATTGACCAAAAACCTTGGTTTTTGTATCTGAACGACAATATGGTACATATCAAAATGATACCATCCTATAAGTCTCCTCAGGGGATGCCCGATTTTTGTTGTTTATTGATTTGAAAAAGCAAAATGTGATCACTTGTGTCAGGAAGCTGAATTCCATATTTATTGGTGTGTCGTGTTAGTATCACACTCTATGGAATATGGTATTCAATGCATGGTCATTGGTAGCTTCATAGTAAATGTTTAAATGTGCGCTCTATGTTCATTTACTTGACACGAGTGTTCCTTCTTGTCACCACAGGCTGGTGTGTTCTGTGTTGTATTCTACTTGCGACTCAACTTCAGCTACAAGCACCCTCCTCCGATCTCGATGGACACTGTACGCAACAACCCATATGGTATCAAGGTCCTGCGCAAGGTCATCGATTCATGTGCTTTCGGCATGTACAGACACTGGGTCAAACGAGTGGACAACCAGAACCGCGCTGCGTTGTTTGAGCACACGCTGAGGGATGATTGGAAGCACAGTCTGATGACAGAGCACGGGATCATGGCATGAGGTCTAGGGTTGTATAGTTGTAATTAGCTCCCAGATTTACACATTCATCATACAATGAAATCTATGAATTGGAAACTGTGATGGACACTTGTGTCTGAATGGATGGTGATGGTGTCTAGCTTGTGTCTAGAAAGATGTTGTTAAGCTATCTGAAATGGGTGTCTAGCAGGATGTTTAAATGTCTTAGGTTGTGTCTAGCAGGATCTTGTAACTGTCTAGGTTGTGTCTAAGCAGGATGTAGAAAGTTGTCTAGGTTGTGTCTCACTGGATGATGGCGTCTATGCAAACAGAAATTAGTTTTAGATTATCTAAGACATTTCTACTGGGCTGTTCCTAGGTGATGGTGACACTATCACTGGCGGCGTTTTTGTCTTTTAATCAAAGTATTTTATTAAATAGATTTTTTTAATAATCATGAAGCAATGCTTGGGGAGGTCAAGATCAATATTGTTTTTACTTTGTTTTAACTAGGTCACTAGGTCAGGCCACGAGAACTGAAGGTGAATGAAGTGTTAGGTAGCATGGGAACCAAAATACATTTTTAAACAGCCCATTAAAATTTATTGGGAACAAGAAAATTTCTGACTTAGTTCTTTTCAGACCAAGAAAACATCTGAGCTCGCCTATATTGCATCATAAATTCATCAAGTTCAAAGCAATTTTGTAATTTGAGGTTTATTTTTAAAACAAATGATTTTGACTTGAGCTAGATGAATTGAGAACAACAATCATTTGAAACATTTAAACAAGAAAGTGAGATGAGTTGGAGTATATTTAATAATGGAGAAATGGATTCTAACACTTAGATCAGTTTCTGTTACTTGGGTGAAGTAAAGTCTTCTTGAGAAATAGGTCCTTTTACTGCTATTACTACTTAAACTTAGTTTTGCAAGTGAGTTGAAAGTCTCTAAATTAGGTGATAATAAAGTTTTTATTTGTCCTGGAGTTTTGTCTATATTTTAGAATGTTAATTGAGTGACTAGTTAAGTTTGAACAATGTAAACCCATGTACGTGGTACGTGTATATTATTGCTTGGAGCGTGACCATCAAACCCCCTGTTCCCATCCCGTTGGTGAAGTTTTCATTTAATAAATTCATCTTCTTCATCCTTACTCCTGGGTTCATCAGCGGTTCCTGAACTCCAACATTATACTGAACTGTGGTAGACACATCATTTGCTTTCTAGCACAAGTGCCACAGGTAAATTAGGTCATGAAAAACTTTAACAAAATGTAATTCTTTAGTTGAATACCAATATTAATAAAGTTGATCAGAACTTATACATTTATGTTGGAGGTAAAATCCCATTGTTTCTAAGTCAGGTGATCAAGATCTTGGCTCAGCACCTGTTTTGAATGCCACAGTATGATGAACCACAGATAACCAGCATACTTTTCTCAATCCCATAGTTGTATACAAGTTGTTGCCCTTGGTTCGTCAATTAATTAATTTTTCTAAACAATTTTAATTGGATCTATCCAATTATATTGCACCTTTTATTTTGTTGTGTTGAGAAACTTGTTTAGTTATTCTTTAAATCCCACGCATGCACTTTTAGTTTGAAATTTTACTTAACACATATTATTAGGAACTATGAATATTTCTTGACTCTACCTACCATGAGGTTGACTGACATTGTTCAGTGGATTGCTCCTCACTCCTCATATAGATTTTACAATCATTGATTTTAGACTTTCATTTCTCTCATGAATCCTTTGTGTTGATTACCGTATTTTATAAGTTAAAATGTTACTTAGACGTCAATTCATTTTGGCATGTTTATAAATTATAATTTTAAAAAAATATTTTAATTTTATATTTTAGAAATATACCGTAATTTAAATTATGGTCATCTTTGAAAAGTCATTAAAATGTATCTTGTTTTTAAGCTGTTACAGTCTGTTATCCAGTATTCTTTGGGGCATATCGACGACCTAAATATCACTTTTAAACCTTTTGTATTAACCTAAATTAAACTATGTCCATTGCTAAGAAACAAAAAAATTAAGTTTTTAAAAAAATTGTCAGTGGCAATATTTAACAAGTTTTTGTCTTAACTATGGGGTTTACAAAAAGTTTTATTGTATTATGTATAGATTTTCTTTTACATCCGGTGAGAAATTTGCATATAAACATTTAATTTAATACTAACATGTACCAACTCGCATTAATATAAAAGGCTGCCAATAGTTGCTGCGTCACTCTACATATTGTGTTGTGATGGCATCTGTTAGCTCCCACAGGATGAAATGTGAAAGAGACCACAAAAAAAACTTTTCCATTGTTTAGTTTGAGATGTGCAAACTATAAAAGATTTGCTTTTTTTTAAACATGCGATTTTCAAAATAAATGAATAAAAATTTGAAACCCTTAAAATGAGTATGTTTATGTTGTGTCTACAACCAGTTATTAAAATGCATCACTGGTGCTGAAATTTTACTTTGTGTCAGACATTCGGGTTAGACGAGTTTTTTTCTTCAATAAGATAAACAGAGATGTGTAGCCATCACAATGTGAAAACATATTTCAAATCCAAGATTAATCCACTGCTAGGAATGCTTCCATAAAAAGCTAAATGATTTTTTCTTCTGACCAGTATATTTTTGTGGTTTCTATCACCAACATGACTTGATGCACAAATGTGTCCATTCTATTGCATGTGTTATATAGGATAGCTTGAACTTGAACAGCTGTGATTGGGTGAAGTCATACTGCATGCTTCTTACTAAGTCAATGAACATTTACTGAAGAATGAAATCAATTCTTTGAGTTGCTCTGAACACAATGTAGTTTACAGTTTAAGTCTTGTAGTTTGTGTCTACTACTGGATTTACAACACAGATTTAATTTTAATGGCTATTATTGGTTTAATCTGACTTGCAGTTTGTACAATAACAATGACATCTTTATATTTTTACAGCCATTAAAATGTCAAAATTCAGTAATAAATAAAGCCACTAACAAAAAGGGGGCTAACAAAAATGAAAAAAAATTTGTTTTAATGTATAATTTATATTATATAATATTTGAACTATAGCACACACAAAGATGTATTGCAACCTTTTTCTCCATTCATAATCAAAATTGTGTGGGTTAGTTTGCTTGCTCTCTATCTTGCTGCCTCTATTTATTGCACATGATTTTGGGGGTGACAAGCCAAATCTTTCAGCCTACTTCTTGTATAAGGATGAGATGTGATAACCTACTCAACTTTTGGAGTGTCCCTATGTTTGTTGGTTGCTGAATAAAATGTCACTATTTGCCTTTGTTGGGTTCATTTCAAATTTTTTAAATAGGGTACTACTAAGTTGATTGGTGTCTAAATAAAACATCCAGCCACACAAACGAGAGAACTCGCTGACAATAAACCTGACAATAAACATTTAGCTGTCATTAAATTTGGCCAAAATCATTTATGTTATGTAATCAGCATATAGGTGTCATCCAAGAATGTAACTTGCTTAGCTACATTTGTTACTTGACATTCTTAGTCTTATCAAGTATTATGTAAATTTGTTGACAGTTTCATTCACCACACAGAGCTGAAAGTCTTACAGAAATAACATAAAGCTGAAAGTCTTACAGTAATTATGTAAGCAGTGAGACATGAGTGGGTAGGTCAATGGCTGTACAAATACAACTAATTTTGTTTTGTGATAATTTCCACATCGTTTGTATCATAGGAAGGTTTCTCCATCGTCTCAATCAGGTCTTGTAACTGTTGGTTGTCATCAGGCTTAGAAAATGTGTGAACTGCCAAGTCATTAAATATATCTTTATGAACAAAGCTTGTGGGCAGGGCAACTTCTCTTGTGTACGGTTGCAGCTGGGCAAAGACAGAGATACACATTATCAGTACAAATATCTAGAGGATTTCATTGATTTATTTCAGGTCAAACAATACCATACATGATAATTATTTGTTAATCTTAAAGAAATTTTTCAGTGAAACTTTGGGTTACTTACATTCAAGATTACATAATAAGGCAATCAAAAAAAACTAACTTGTTTATACACAGGTGGAGCCTGCCTTCTTTTAGCATACCAAACCAGTAGTATGTTAGGAAATATAGGGGTGGATTTCTAATCCAATGAACTCACTTGTATTATAAAGTTCCCTGTCTTTTTCAGCATAGTCAGTGGGGTTCTACATGAGGGGGAAAAACAACAAGAGTTGAGAAAATAAGACTATCTTGTGTTAGCAATCATGACATGGCATTTGGAATAGCAGATACTTCAAACTTTATTTCACTCTTTTTATCACATATAAATATATGAAAGAATTTTTTTAAATAAATTTTTGTAAAGGGAATTAAAGGAAAATTATTTAACTGATGATGAAATAAATTGACAAATTCATCTAAAATATTAAAATGCAGAGGGAATGAAATTAAAATATTTCTTTGTGCAAAGAAATGATAGACTAAAACAAAATGAATGAAGTGGAACTAGGAGAGTGTAACCATTGACAACAACTGACCTCTCTATCATTTGTGAGAAACTGTTTCCAATGAGCACCAACTGATGTAATCCTTGACTAGAAGGAGTCGTCAGGTTCCTCCACAGTAAATTGTTGTACAGAGCCTTGCCACAGTGGGGCAGAAAGGCAACAGTTGGTGCTGTGCATTCTCTGCAGCCTTCCTACAAGAGTTGAAACAAACATCTTTCATCAATAGAGCCCAGCATTTCTCAACTATTAATCTGGACATGTACAATAAATCAGGGTTCAAAAACTCCAACAGTAAACGTGTTTACTCAGCACAAAATAGTAATTCCTTACAAGTTCCGTTTCATATAAAAACAGATTTTGAATAGCTGAAATTTAATATTTACATCCATGTATTATGAAATAATGATGGTCAATGAGGAATGGATAACCGCAGGAGCCTCTCAACAGATGGAAGATACTAGGAAGTAGGAGCCTCTCAACAGACGGAAGATACTAGGTTAAGCAGGAGCCTCTCAACAGATGCAAAATACTAGGAAGCAGGAGCCTCTCAACAGATGGAAGATACTAGGTTAAGCAGGAGCCTCTCAACAGATGGAAGACACTAGGTTAAGCAGGAGCCTCTCAACAGATGGAAGACACTAGGTTAAGCAGGAGCCTCTCAACAGATGCAAAATACTAGGAAGCAGGAGCCTCTCAACAGATGGAAGATACTAGGTTAAGCAGGAGCCTCTCAACAGATGGAAGACACTAGGTTAAGCAGGGGCCTCTTAACAGATGGAAAATACTAGGAAGCAGGAGCCCCTCAAGGAGAACTGTATGCCTCACATAATAATAAGAAAAGTACTTTGGTCATGTATACCTCAACAAGAAAGCTGAAAATCTGCTTAGTTTAAGGGATAAGAATATCCTGAAAAGAATATACGGGACTTACACAGTAACATGATGGCACCAATCAAAAAATACATCAGCTGTTTAGGGCCCAACCATAGTGTTAACACTTAACAAAAGGCAGACTCAAAAGGATGACAATGGAGTTAAAAGTGAAGCATGAAATATCCACCGACACAAGGGGCTCATGGGTACAACAAGAATGAGGAGGGTAGATGAGGTGGAACTGCATTAGTCAGTATACTGTGCATGAAGCATCATGAAGACACAAAATAACCAGCTGTAGGTGCAGAGTCTTGTCATTTTGGTAGTGCAGTAGGAACTTCCTTTTACTTTTAGAAATCGAAAGTCGTGTGGTTAGAATTAGACGTATACAAATTTGAAAAGCAAGGCCTTACCTCATTCAATGAAATCACTTGACAATTGTACGACTCCAAAACTGACTTCTCATTGTCTGAGAAGATGGGATCATACACTGAGCATTGTGTACACTGTCTCTGTTGGAACAATTACTTTCTTTACTCAGCAATATCATTATAAAGGCATTTTTTTTTTAAATTATTTATTTATGAACATTTTGAGCTCAACTGATTTCCAGATCACATTTGCCACATGTGTCTTTTGGTTAAGGTCATCCTTAAAGAATAAACCATGCCAAATCATCTTGAACTCTGAGAGAAAATTATCATCCCATAAATAAATCTCAAACTCACACCAAACTTTTCTTTTAAGCTTAGTAATAAAGCAATCTGAAATCTTGCGATCATGCAAGAGCTGAAACTCCCAACGCCATAGCTTAGTAAGTGTATGCCTGATTCTGTTGTTGCTATTCCATGGCTTAATGAGCCTAGATGGCCTCCAAGACTGGATGAGGCCACAGGGGAAATGATGCCATCCTCAACACTCTGAGAGGTAACTTGGCTATCTGTCAATGATTTTATGATAAATATGTGTGAGGATATCAGTTGGTCATCTCTCATTGATGACTGATTGTGGGGGCTAAATTTTTCAAAATTCAGCTGAACTGAATATATCTTCTTTTTTAGCTGTTATTTCGCTAGCAATGTTACAATATTCTTTCCATTCAATAAATAGGTCATAATTAACATTAATTTTCAAAATCTTTTTTAAAAAATTGCATAATGCAGTTATCTTCCATTAACTATAGTATAATCAGAAGATAATGTACATAATAAAAGTATTAAAATGTACCGGAACATACGTGATAAATTGGTTATATTATATGCTTTTATAACATCTGTAAGGGCAGCGCTTATAATATCTGAAAACAAAACAATAATATTTAAGCATAAACAGAACAATAAACTTGCTTACCTTGACTAAATGCTGCCTGAGGCAAAATCTCAAAAGTGCACCCTCCCCCCCCCCCCTTTTCCCCAACATCATACATTGCAGACATCATTTATTATTTCATATATACACCCATGAGTGCCAGACACTTTGGCTCCCCCGGGCTAGGCTAAGCAATTTTTTAAAATTTATTATTTGAATAGTTTGCCTCGATCTTTGAGGGAAATTGAAAATGATAAAAAGTCATCAAAGAACCATCTAAATCTAAAGACTTTTTTTCTTTATATAGATTTTAGGACATTAGAATTAGAGCACTGTGAGCATGCTAACATAGCATAAACACAAGCACTATAAAAGGACTCAATCATCATCATCATGCATGCAATAATAGTTTGTTTTTTTATTGCAATAGTATATCTTCATTTATATATTTATTGTATAAACTTGATTTGACTTACAATTTGCACACAGAAAAATTCTGTACATATCTTTTCCTGTCACTATCATATTTTAAAGTTACCAGTAGTTGATATGAGCATAATAAACATGAATAGGCTAACCATAATTTTACGGCTTGAAACCGGGACCAGTAACATACTCGGGACTGAAAAGGGGATGATCTCCCAGGGTAGCACTTTTGCCCATGTTAATTGATTGATGTATCGACATTATATAATAGATGTGTGTGTGGGTGACCAGTGACATACTCAAGATTGACAAAGGGGGCCAAAGCCCTGGGTGGCACTTCTGCCCATGTTAATTACATAACCGACATTATATAATAGATTTGTGTGTGGGGGACCAGTGACATACTCAAGATTGACAAAGGGGACCAATGCCCTGGGTGGCACTTCTGCCCATGTTAATTACATAACCGACATTATATAATAGATTTGTGTGTGGGGGACCAGTGACATACTCAAGATTGACAAAGGGGACCAATGCCCTGGGTGGCACTTCTGCCCATGTTAATTACATAACCGACATTATATAATAGATTTGTGTGTAGGGGCGCAATTTTTGTGGACTGTTCCCCAGGTAGCATTTAGTCAAGGAACAACGCTGGGTATCAGCCAAAGTTTTAAAAGTCATATTGTGTTTATTGAGTATTTGGAGAGAGCAGGACCATTCAGAATTTCCTATTTCTCACTTCAGTTTAATCTACTTTCTAAAAAATGTATGTTTTTGGAGCAGAATTTATGACAAGCTTAGCAATGAGAAATTATTTATAGTAATGAGAGGATTACTGACTGGAGGCAGAACATTATTTTGGGTCAGGCCTCATTGAAAGAGGCCTATCATTTACTACTGGAATTGTTCATTAATAACTTCATGCTGACTTATACTTATACAAACTTAAAACATGACAGTTTTTAAATAAATGAAATTTGAAATTGGACACTAACCATGTTCCGATATTAATAATGTGTATGATTATATCTAAGATAGACAGGGCACGATAAATTTTACCAAACTGGGATAAAAATTCAAACCGGCTAGCGCTAGCGCAGGACATTTATAGTAGGCTTAAGTATGTAGCATTTTATTGTAATTTATTATAATGTCAAATCTTTTTAATTGTTAGAGTTAAAAAAGATACATACGAAAGGATTCCCTAAAAAAATCAGACTCTGTAATCTCTAACCTAAAAAAAAAATTTAGTATAAAATGTATAGATATCACGTATATAATAAAAGTAGATTTCTCCATAACAAAAAAATTAGTCATTTTTGCACCAAATCCAGTTTTGCCCATCAATTATAATTCAAGATTATTTTTCATATTATTTATATGTAAATCTTTAGAAATAAATTTGAATGCATAATACAGTGGTACTTTGGGTTACGAACGCCTCAGGTCACGAACAATTCGGGTTACGAGCAAAAGCTTTGAAAATATTTTGTCTCGGATAATGAACAGTGCCTCAGGTTATGAACTAAGGTGTGTGTGAGAGAGAGGGAGAGAGAGGGAGGGAGGTTTACATTTTCCTCGATAGTTTCTTGGTGCAGAAAGATTCCCAGTTGGCTGCCAAGAAAGTCCTAAAACTAATGATTCAGAATAGCAAAGAAAGGGACCAATTTCCAAAGATTATTTTCTTGGTAAGAAACATAGACAAAATCTTTTTTATTTTACATTTAATTTAATTGGTTGTTTTCTTTCTATTTATTTAATACGTGAAGTTCACGCATTCTTTGCATTTCATCATGTGAACTACCAATGTTAATAAAAAAGAATGATTCTTTCATCCAGAAATGGATTGTCTGTTTCATTGATTTCAATGTTTCGGGTTACGAACCGAGTTCTGGAATGATTTAAGTTCGTAGCACGAGGTACCACTGTATAATATAAATAATAACAATAAATGTCAAATAATTTTTTAAAACTTATTATGCCAATAATCTACAAATTGCTTCCCTCTGGGGGGTACGCCACAAGTTAAGATATAAAATGTGTTATAGTTATACTTACAAAAGGGCCAGATACAACCAATAAAATACTAAGAAATGCTTTGCTCTTTACAAGTACTTTGAAGTACCTTGCCACAAAAGTGTGGAACTTACCCAATACTTATAAAATAATATATATTTCTTAGCAGACGGCAAAAAATTATTACAGTTACAGTAACGTCATTCGGCATAACATGCGTTGCTGCAGGACTAAAGCCCTGCGCATAATAATAATAAAAATACAAAATCATACTTTTGTTTATTCTTGATAATTTTATTCTATGATAATTTGTTTTAAATATTTCTTTTAACAAGAGCATAGTATAGTATAAATATAAACATTAATTTTACAAGTACCTGTTAGTAGTGTTAGACTAGGGCCCTAGGGCAAAGTTTTAAAGACTGGCTGAGACCATGGTTTTTCTGCACATACTGCTATGGTCATGGTGTAGCAGGCCACAGCCAAAGATTTTGCTAGGTACACCTATAAAGTGTATGTTTTAACCAGCCTTAAAAAGTAAGATTTAAGTTTAAGGCTTAGACTGGACTAGGACAAGGAGCGGAGTCATACTCATTCATTCAGATAGTGATTGAATATTAACTAATTCAGATATATGTTATAACTATAACTAAATTATTAATACTTCATTCTTACGCTTACATGCAAGCATTAAGTTGTTTTGAAAATCTTTGAAGATCAAAGTTCTCATTTCTGCTTTCATCAAAGTCAACTTTCGGTTTACTTGTCGGAGGCCTGAGATGGCTGTTAAATTTCTTTCTATTCTTTTTGTGTGACACAAACTTGAAGTCGTCTGTATTGGCCATTTTATTTAGTTTCAAAATTATATCCCTTTCGAATTTTAGGAGTTCTTTGATAAATAGTTTTAAAATTAAATGTAAAGTAAATGCCTAGTCAAAACAGTTTCCCTCTTTACATCAAAGCATGCGTTTATCTCTTTCCTCCCATTTATTATTATTTTTATAGAAATTTTAGGAAGTGGCGGAAACGTGTATAATTTATGATTTATTTTCGCATTTTTAATTTATTTACTTTTAATTTTTAATTTAATGTTTAATTATTATTATAATTATTGCAAAGTTCAAAAGTCAAGATAGAATGTACCTAAGCTGAAATTATAGAGAGAAAAGTCTATTTAACCGACCGAAAAAATTAATTAGCCAATAATATAACATTTACAAACAAAAAAAGCTATTTAATTAATTTTTTATTTTTTTTTTATAAAGAGAGGAAGCCCACAAACAGTTGAAGACATGCCCACATTAGTCGACATCCAGCCAAATTTCTATTTAAAAAAAATAATTCCATATTTTAATAAATTGATTGCATTGTTTGTGTCATTCATTTATAAATTACTGTACTGTATACGTGTTTTGTTAAGGCGTTATCCATTCAGTCATTGATGAAGGGGGTAATAAGGGGAGAGACTGCAATCAGGTTAGTACAAAATAAAATGAGTAAAACAGAGTATGGTTAAACCTGAAAAATTAAACGCAACAAAACAGCGAACGTGTCAGCAGAAAGCCTTCGTCAGCGAACAAAACAACAGAAAAAACGTTATAAAAATAAGAAATAGCACTTAGCTGGTAAGTAGTATCTGTGGGCAGCAATAGAAGTGTGCTAATATTTGCTAATATTTAACATGAGTTAGTGAGATCATTTAATTTTTAAAGAAATGATGTTGAAATACCTAGACAGAACAAATCCATGAATGAGGGTTTGGTTAGACACTAGAGGGCGATCTCAAGCTTAGCTTTTGGGAAACAAATGTATACATATTTGAAACTGTACTTTTATTTTAAGAACACATAATTACATAAAAGACCCTTTTGTGCAAATTGATTCAACAGGAGTCCATAAACAAATCACTTACATAGCAGGTACCATAATATTAATAGGGACATATAGTTACTTGTGGGTTACGTATCAGTTACTTGCCAGTGTGATATGTCGATTCCCTATCAATGAAACATCTGTTACATATCATTAACATTAAAATATTCATAAGCTAATTAAAGTTGTTTTTTTAGAGAAAAAGATAGTTCAACACTTGGAAGAGAACTCTCACTGCCCTGAACTTTATGAACAGCAACTAACTCAGTGCTATGATGGCATGCAGACAATTTTATCAGCAATGTCTAATAAGTTGGGATGTTTACAGTATGCAGAGGCTCACCGCAAGCGAAGTTTGATCACACTCCCAAATTTCCAGCTGACATGCCGAGCAGACAACCACAGCTTAGATTCAAGCAGAGAGGTAAGTTTTTTTTAAAGTTAAAATTGACAAAGTCATTATGGAAGTTTTTCAATCAGGTAAATTTCAACCTTATTTCAACAGCAAATGTGAGCTTTTTAAGTTATAAATGAAAATTCTTTCGATCAAATTTCCGGATACGAGAAAAAAGTTATGTTGCTCAAACAGTTTCATTTACAATATTATCTAGTATGATAATTATTTTAAGATTAATCTCTTTCATTGAAGTCAATAGTCTACAAGTCTCCTTATGATTTAAAAATAGATTTGGGGCACAGACCACATGAAAAGGATTGTCTCCTCACAAAATGCAACGGTTCTCTACTACTCCCTGTTGGAAAATCAGCTTTTGATATGGGTGCTGGCCCCTGGTGAGGGTGTGGTCAGATTTTACTCCACCAAGGCATCCACTGCACACACTTTTACTCAGCAAGTAAGTGGATTACATCCGCTCACCAAAGTTTCAATGAGCCAGTAGACCTGAGTTTGTGAACAGAAATGCTTTGAGACAGCACAATCCTAACTAATACCACTGTAAAAATGTCTTGTCAACTGCTACAGCTTCTTCTACTAAGTCATATTTGCTCCAATGGTGCTTAGGTTATTCACAAATTATTTTTATTTATCTCTGTTCTCAGCTATTCTATTCTCTCCAGCTCATTAGACCTCTGGCCAGCTCTCTCACTCTAAATATTTTTTTAATAAACTTTTGTATTTATTTTTTGGGTGCATCTGTGGTATCAAAGTACCATTTTCAGTGGAGAATGGATGAGTCTCATTATAAACGAAAAAGACATTAATTAATTTGGCTTTACTTGTATAAATATGATTTTTTTTTTAAATGAAGAAGAACGTGCAAATCTCAGTGGTCTGTTGGTTCACCTTGACCGGCAAAAGCTCAGTAATATGTTTTTTTTATAAAGGGATTTAACCTAGGAGAGATGAAAATCTTTTTTGGATCTGCATTTTAAATAAGAACCAACCTTCAAAATACATACATACTTACATACATTATTCCATTTCCTTTTAGAGTATAGATTTCAATATTGTAATACAGATATGAATCTTTATCATCAGATAACAAAACTACTGTCAGACATGAGGGCTGACTGGGATACATCAGAGCTATTAACAACATCAGAGGCCAGAGCTCTGCCACTTAGAGATGCAGAAATTCAAAATTTGAGATTAAACAATATGAAACATTATGAGTCAAAAGTTGGTTGGGTTTTTTTTTTAAATCTTCTTAACATTAAATTTAAAAAATATATTTAAAATTTTATTATAGAATTTTTAAGTGAATTATGTTAATCATGTATCTAAAGCACCTACGTGGAATAATAAACTCCATCAAAATATCATATAATTCCGTGGAATTTTTATGTAGAGAAAATTAAGCAACGCCTTTTCAGCCTTGTGAATTTTTATCTTTTGTTAGGTCTTGAAGATTGTCTCAGTTTGAATGGAATGAAAATATGTTGCATTTTTTAAAATATTTTTGTTATATTTTACCATCGGCCTATATCAGCTTCAATTTATTTCATTGACAGGAAGGAAAGAAGATAAATTATATGAGGCCATGATGAACTATAAAACATTTTTATATTTACCTTATTTATTTTAATATTTCTATATTACAGACAAAATATAAAAGCACTGAAAGTGAGCATATGAATTCAACCATAACTCAAACTCCAAATGACAGTGCAAGAGGTACAAATGCACTTAGTGAAGAAAGTCTCAACAGTAAAAAAACTGGTAATGATAGCAGTTGTGACTTTACAAAAATATTAAATGAAAGTAGCTCAACCGGTGCAGAAACCACAACTTGTCTCAATGATCAAGAAAAAATAACCAGGAAACCTGCACTTCGCCAGCTCTATGAAATTTTAATTTCACCTGTCTCAGATATTTTAGAAAATCTTAAGCAAGGCAGCCATCTTGTTATTGTGCCTGACAAGATTTTAAACTTCTGTCCCTTTGGGGCTTTGCTGGACCACCAGGACAAAAATTTGTATGAAAGGTAACAAAGACTGTTGAATTTTATTCATCTCTTAACTTTCAAAGTTGTTTCTCTACATCAGAAATATTTTCATTTAGCTTGGTTATTTTATTAATTGAAAAAAATAAACAGTGTAATATATGAGATATTCGCCGATAGTTACTTTATGATTTTTAGTTTAACTTTAAATGTTGTGTTTTTTCTGTTTGGGATCATACAGTAAAAGCTTCAATTTCAATTGTAGGCCTATCTAATAATTTTGGAATAAATATTTTTACCAACTTTAACTCTTCATTTATCCTACAGCTCATTTATAACTTATATTTTATAACTTTCTTAGCAAATTAGATTGTAATAATAATTTTAAATGTGTCTTTAATATACAGTTGATTTTATAAATGTAACGAGTAATCTAGTTTCCGTGAAATTAAACACAGTTTTTCCCTATATTTCCTTCCTACAGGTTTAGCATCAGTTATATCTCTTGCCTGTTGCTTTTAGACAGAGTTATCCAAAATGAGCTCAGCTCCCTAAGTGCTGAAGATGCACTTAATGTCAAAAGGAAACAAGCATGTGGGGGTGGAGTTGCCCAGTATCTTAGTGAACTTCCTGGAAATTTTCATCTCCATAATGCAAATCCTGATCCCGACTCAGCTGATGATACAAGTAAGTTGAGCATTAGAATTTTGGTTTTTATCATGTTTCTTCTGAATTGACAATTGATTATTATTTTGTTATGCCATAATTTCACAATTAAATTATGAAATTATGGCTTAAAAAAATAATAATCAATTTGGTATTTGTGGAAAAAATATTCTGAGACTAGAATATTCAAAACTAAGCAATTAATTTTTATCACTGTGATGAATTTTTTATAACCTCATATAAAAATATGGAATGCCTTGTTTTCCAAAATTCAGGAATAGTTGTTAATATAAACATTAAAGAATGCTATTTAAATTAAATGTTTTTAATGACCAACTTAATAGGTATTCTAAGGTCATTATGAATTAAAAATTATTTTCAGGTGACAGCACAAAAAAATATCAGAGGCAGTCCATTAACTTAAAAGAAGTTTCTAATCCTCGGCTTGTAAGCTATAGGACTCATGTCTCACCAGTTCAAAAATCAATTAACATGGACAAAACTAGGTTAGAGTTACCTGGTCGTAGCCAGACATCCGAGTCTAGATCAAGAAGTCATTCACCACGAGCAGAGAAGTCAGGAGTAATGGCCCCGAATCTTCTATCAGGTATCAAAGTATTTTAATAACCATACAGGTGCATGTTCTAATTCCATTTAATTAAGTTTTATATTAATAATTAAACCCATGTATTGAATGAATGAATTTTGCTTTGAAAAATAATTACAAATTTTCTACACCTGCCATGTCTTGATTAGCTCTATTTTTTTAAAATTTCAATCCATATTGCTATTTCTACTGCTGACCATATTGCTATCGATATGATTATATGACTACCTATACTGCTATCAAGATAAGATAATTTTACATGTAAAATCTTGGTTAAAAATATGCATATATTTTGTCGCTGAAAATGAATATGTATAATGTAGTCAAAAAACATTTCAGTTGATTTGGATCACATAATAATCTTATCTTATATTAATAGAAATTCACACAATTTTCCAAATTCAAGGGAAATATATTTCATAATAACAGACTCAGCAGTCTAGAAAAAATAACAGTTCATAATAACAGACTCGGCAGTCTAGAAATTTTACAGCGTTAGCCATCAACAATACTTGGCAATGAGGAAAGCATCACTCATACAGTCATCCTTAATCACTGTCTGCTGTATTGTTTTAATTTATCTCATTTTTAGCATCAGTAACTTTCATAATAATATTGCATTTACATGAGTGGCTCTTAACATAGGGTCAAAGGCCAATTTAAGGTCATAGGTCAAGATTAGCAAGAAACATGGTTACCATGAGTTTACTGAACATTTTTTTTTCTCCCTTTGTCCCTTTGATGCTCATAGAAATAGTTTTAGGGCAATTAGAACAGGTTGGGGGGAGGGGGGGTATTTAAAATTAAATATTGCACTGCACACAAAGTTTTTTGGGTAAGTAGAATAGATGTGGGGGAGGGGGAGTGCTAAATTGAATATGGCACAACCCAATGCAGTTAACATTTTGTTATCCTTCTAGATCATCCATCAGTTGTGGAGAAAATGTTGGCTACTCACACATACTCAACACTGTGTGCTGAGACATGGACACACACAGATGTCACCTCATCCTCTCAGGTCATACCCCAGTTTCAACAGATAAGCGATCCACGCACAGCTCTGGTATTTGGATGCCCATGGATCACTCAAGGGTGAGGATACTTATTATGACCTTGACACTGCTACATTATATGTGACTGATGCTTTTTTTTTTTTTTTTTTTGAACAGGAAAGTGTTGACAACCATTTTACCTTTTTTTTTTTTTTTTTTTTTTTTGAACAGGAAAGTGCTGACAACCATTTTACCTTTCTTGGAAGTCCCTAGATATAAATATATTTTGCACTCAGAAAATTTAAAATAATTTTATTGTTAGTATACTCGAAAATTCTGAGGATTTAAAAAAAAAATGTAATTATTATTTCAGAATTAAAATTCATGACAAGGAATGGAGGCCAAAGCCTGACTTGATTAAGGCACAATCAGAGCTAATGTTAGTGTCCCAGTGTTTGGGCACTGACCCCATTCTTGGGGAGCAGGCCACAAGACAGGAGCTGCTGACCAGCCTGGAAACAGCTGAGGTCATTCACATTGGTAACTGACCACAATATTGATTTTTTTTTGTGGTGGTGTGGAGAGGGTAGTTCTGTCAGCAATCAGTTGATTTTTTTAAATTTGAATGTTTGATTTATAGTTTGCTTAGCATATTTACAATTATTCTCAATGTCTCTGGACAAGAAAAATAAATAATAAATGAAACAAATTAACACAAATATTTCATAGGACGCAGACTTCTGTTTCAGCATTTTGTATTGAGTTTTAATTAGCCATCCTTGATTACCAAGTTATTTTTGACATTTTAAAGTCTGACACTGTATGCCATGTTCTAGGAACCTGGGCCTGCATGCGGGATGGCCTACTCCTGGTCACACCTGAACCTTTGACAGATAAAGAGGATGACACATCACATTTAGTGACCATCTCAGATATCCTAAATGTGAGACTTCGTGCCAAGCTGGTAGTTTTGTCAACTTGCGGCCTCTCACCTGCCAGGGCAGAGCAAGAATGCCCCATGAAACTGGCCGGCTCTTTCCTATCTGCAGGTCCCTCCTTTTATTTATATATTTTTTCAATCAGTTATTGTAGTTGTAATCTTCAAGCTAGAGGTACCGATACATTTTTTAAACACTTCAATGATGATATTAGTACTGTTGGAGAGACACAAGAATCATTTATATTTTTCATGAAAGTGATTTGACTGACCCTCAGCAAATTTTTTTTAAGTACTTAACTACTGTTACAGTAGTTTTATTCTTGAGGTTGAAGACATAATACTTGGAAGTCGCCTTTCTGTTTTTCAATCATTCAAGTCCTAAACATAAATGTTATGATGAAAATTTCTCTTAATTTATTGGTTGCTATAGCAACAGCCCATTGCGTCACCTCCCATGGTAAAACAAAAAGGTCTCTTAAAAGTCTTAGGCTTTTTTTTTTTTTGAGTGAAAGCTCCTGTACAAATGAGGAAATCACTGGCTCCGTCCAGCCCTGAAATTAGGATTTGGATGTATGTCATCTTTTATGGTGAATATGTTAAATACACAGAATAAGAATCATATTAAACTATGGCTTTTGTTTTCGGATGATCAATAAAAAGTGAACAAGTTTGTATTTATATAATAAATATCCTTTATATATTGAAATATATTCTGAAATGCAATAGGAGAGACATGCAGGTGGCAGCACACATCCAGTTAGGTCTGCCACTCACTTTTTATATTCAGGATCACTTTATAAATTTTAAGACTTTTTAAAAAAAAAAGATAAATGCTTTTACTTCAGGCGCAGAGTGTGTTCTTGTTTGCAAGTGGCCTGTCCCGGATGAAGTGCTGTGTAAATTTTTGGTCCATTTCTACCACACATTGCAGAATTCAGAGTTTGTGTCCAAGGCTTTGAGCAGTGGGATCAAGGCCATTAGGGAAGATAACAGGTAAGGAGCCTTCCATTTTGATGGCTTTATTTATTTATCAGTATTTAACTATTATTTTTGTTGCCTTAATTTTTTTCATTTTTAAAATGCTAATGCTTTATGTTAAAGGAAGTATCTTAAATATAAAAAAAAAGTTAACCCTTAATATTCCAACCATAGTTCAGCAACTTTTTTTTTTACCAAGCTGGGATCTGCAGAGGACCCCATGTCTTTTTGTACTTTCTCCACTGTTTCATGCGGGAAAAGTACTAAAAAATTGCTTCTGAATCTATAATAAAATGATTCAAATATAAAATATTTGATGTTTATTTTTTTCTAGAAAAGATAGTCAAAAAAATCAATAGATTCTTCCACATAAAAATGTACATTTTTAAAATTAATTTTGTTAACTATTTTTTTTTGAAGGAGAATATTATTGGAATTATTATTGGAATATGATTAATATTTAATAAGTATCTGAAGCTGGTGCAGGACACATAAAAAACAGAAATAAACCAGCTGCTGCTACACCTGAATGGCAAAAGAAATCACCTTCTTTAGTATATTAAGGGTTTAAAGGGTCTGTTCATTTTATTTACATATTTGTGTAGAATGATTTTTACTTTTCAAGATGGAGTCATGTTTGCCACTGGTCTGGTTTCATGTTGGTTGGGAAAGACACAAAAATGAGCCTCAGTGATGTAAGGCATGCCCAGTTAGATCAACTGATTGACAAGTGTGAGGCAGAGACAGAGGAGAGCTCAGCAGTTCCAATTCTTAACCCAAAGTCCTCTATACCTAATTGTAGGTCAATGTTGTTTTTATTTCTTATGCTAGCTATTGTTGAGAATCATGCCCATGACGTCATTTGCGTGTTTATTCAATTTTTGTGCAGGAGTCATTCCCCTTTGTTTATTTTATTGTTTAATTTTATTGTCAGTTGTTGACTTAATGACATAATTCTCTGTGCTGCATCACTCAGTACTGGGAACACAGATTAATTTAACTCATTTATTATTCTCTTTTATCTTTTTTTTTTTTTTAATCAATAGTTGGTAGCAAAGAAGAAAACTTGGCGATGCTGCAGCTACACCTTAAAAATCTCCTGAGAAATCACTACAAAAACCCTCAAGTCATTCCTGAACTTTTTGACCTGGTAAAAATCTACTAACCTATGTTATTATGATGTTGCATTTATGGTCCTATTGATTTAAAATGAATTTTTTTTTGTTTTAAAGATTTTGAAAAACTTATTTCAAAATATAAATTTTTAACCACACTCTCCATTTGAAAAAACTTTAAGGACCTCCTAGAGTCTGTCTGATTAAAAAAAATTGCTATTCACATAAATTATTCAAAATTATTTTTTTTAAACAAAATTTATATAAATATATTTTTAAATATTGTAGTAATTATATATTTAAACATTACATTTACAAGAAGCTGAACCAATGTTGCTCTATCCTATCAAAGCTAGACACTGCCTTGAAAAGGTTACACACTATGGACAGCACCAAGCTGCCATGTCAGCTCACTGAACTGCTTGCCAAAAACCACCAGGCTATGAATCTACTCAAGTGGCTGGGCTTTCACTTTCAGGCCAAGGAAGCCAAACTGACCAACCCTTACATCATATTCCCTCACTGGAACACTGACCACCTGCTCATACCTACATATGACGCCCTCAAGGCAGCCAGTGGTTGGTAGTCTATGTACAGTAGAAAAGATGTTATCACTTTTTCCATTTTCTCAAATATTCTAGCTCATTTTTCTATTCCTATATCAGAATAAAATTACATTTAAAAGATAGAGAGGTGAACTATAAAAAAACAAAAGGCGGTCTCTAGTTCTAGCAAAAAAATTGTCCTGATCAAATTAGTACTAAGCCTTGTCCGGTACAGCATTAATCTGTTGATATGGCCATCCTTTTCAGCTAAATATAAATCATTGTTCAGACTATGTTTAAATACAGTTTCCACTTGTAAATGCTTGAATTCTGATCAGTCAAAGAGAGTTTGTTAACAATTATTGAAAATTAAGAAATTAAAATAATTCAGTGATGATAGAGTGACAGAGATTTGAGATTTATGTTATGGGATTAAATAATTACCATTTAGGTACATTAATTTGTTATTACGATTTTAATGTTAGATCAAATTCTTTTTAACAATTGTTTAATTAAACTGAATAATTTATCATACACTTATGTGATGCAATACAGAGTTTCACTTTGGTTGACCTATGATGTTTTAAATTTGATAGATCAAAACTACAGTAAAAAAAAAAAAAAGTTCTTTCATTTACCTCCTTTTCTTTTTTTTTTTTTGTTTATTTTTTTTTTTTTTTTTTTTTTTTTTTTTTTTTTTTTTTTTTTTTTTTTTTTTTTGTTTTTAAAAAAAAAAGGTCTTGCATGTACCTCCTTCGCTTATTCATCTTCTGAATATTTTTTTTTTTTTATAATTTCTAATTTCTATAGAAAATCATTTTGGCTAGTGTTTAGTGTTTTTTCATTGAAATCTTTAAACAAATTTCATGACCCCTGTTATAACATTCTTATTATGATTTTTTTTTATGCATGTTTAGTGGCTGAATTTTAAAAATTTAACATAGTTTATTTTTTTTCCTTTAGAATTAACATGTAGCCCTGCCTGTGTCACTGCCATATGTGAAACCCTTCCATTGTCACAAGACAAAATATCCATCCTCATTGATTTGGTGAGTATTATATAAAACTAGTTTTCATTCATCTGAATATGTTTTATATAGTACTACCGGAGTGATTTCATCACTTTTATTTAGCATTCCACTCTGATTGTTGCACTGATATCCCTAACTCATGAACATATTTGCTTTTCCAGCTGACCATCACTAAACACGCTTCAGATATTCAACTGAGGGTGACAGACTTTAGTGTCCACCCACTCTGGCACAACACTAGGACAAAGGCTTTGTTGACCACTACTGGTTTTCATCAGGTTGGCCTGCTCCTGTCATTCAACATGGTGGGCATGCACAAGTGAGTTTCCTAAATTACCTTTCTTTCATCTCCATTCACCTTTTGAAATCTGTGTCATTTTCTTTAGGTATTTGGCAAGAAACTTCTTTGAATCATAACCATTCAGCTTCATATCAAATTTTTTTACTTGAAAATGTACATCTGTCATTTTCCCTCACCAACATATCCAGCTCAATAGATTACAGTTTTAAATTTGTTTGAACTCCACAAAAAAAGCCACTATGAGTAAAATTTAGTATATTTTTAATTTGTTACTGCAGTGTATTCCACTATTTAAATGCTAAATTTTAAAAAATCTTTGTTCTCCCCCCCAGGCAACTGTTGGTTGCTATGTTACAGCTTCTGCTTTCATTCAGCTGTTACAAAAGTCCAGTGTTACTGTTCAAACTTGATGTCAATTTATTGGGTCACTCCAATAAAGCCAGAGTAAGTGTTTAAATTATAATTTTTTTTTTTTAACTTTGTCTTTAAGATTATCATAGTTTAACTTTGTGAGATTTAAAATTTTATCAAAATATGACATTTTCTTTCATTTTTTTGAGCCATAAAGTTTTTACTCCTTGTATAACCTTTTAGGTTAATTATAAGAATTGTTGTACACATTAACTTTTAGGTTCTGATTTTGTTATTGTTATTATTATTATTATAATCCAAAAGTAGTAAATTTTCATTAAAAAATTTATTTATAATTGTTAACTTTTAAAATAACACTTTGGTAGGTTACCAATTTCTGATGTTGTATTTCTTTTGTGTTAACGTTTTCTGATTTAAATTGTAAAAATTACATCTTATGTCTTTAAATAATACTTAGTTTTGTATATTAAAATTCTGGTATCAGTTGTTTTAACCCCTAAATCTTCCACTTCTGGAAGTTTCCATCTAAAGAACGTAACATTAATTGAATTCATAGTATGAGAATGTCAATAAAATTGCAACAACATTTTTCTAATGTTAATTCTTACGGCAGACCCAGAGCATAGAACTCTGACTTTGGGGGTGGTGGCTGTATGGACTTTTCTTTCATTGATTGTACTCACTGTATTTATAGATAACCTTGTGTAAAGTAATTTTAATTAATTTGGAATATTAATTTTGTTTAAATTGACTTGTCATTAAAAATCAATTAACATTAACTGTCTACTTTGACATATATAGGACCCAGTCATAGAGTGTCCAAAATTGCCTTCATTGATGCCCTTGTTGCTCCCAAGAAATCAGGTAAGTTGGCAGTGTAGGTTGAAATAACAAACATCTCGACTTGTTCAGTACCTGTATAACAAACACCTTGACTTGTTCAGTACCTGTATAACAAACACCTTGACTTGTTCAGTACCTGTATAGCAAACACATTGACTTGTTCAGTACCTGTATAACAAACACATTGACTTGTTCAGTACCTGTATAGCAAACACCTTGACTAGTTCAGAACCTGTATAGCAAACACCTTGACTTGTCCAGTACCTGTATAGCAAACACCGCGACTTGTTCAGTACCTGTATAACAAACACCTCGACTTGTTCAGTACAGTACAACAAACATACTCCGATCCAGCACTATAACTGCACCTATTATATTACCACAGTTGAGAATGAGTTCCCCGTGGCTGTCCGTCATAGAGCAAAAAGATGAAATGCAGGAAAAGATCAAACTAGCCAGGAGGTAAAAAATGTACATGTGTTATGTTTTATGTCATTAGCTTCTTATACTTGACCGTAATTATATACTGATGAAGTCTGTGTGATTGTAACAGACACTTTAACAGTGAATTCTATGTGATTGAGTATCATTAGAACAAAACAAGAACAAAATGTTTTCTATTAGCTGATTGCAAAAGTTAATAGCAAAAAAAATTAACATTTGAATGAACATCAATGCAGTTATATTTATTTAAATTTTATCTTAACAAAAACTTTTAATTATTTTACTGGTTATAAATTTCCTAGAGCACACAAATTTGAAAAAACATGCATAAAGATATCTAGTAAAACATATTTTTCTTTCATTCTTTCACTGATTGGCTGTTCTTTTACACTAGAGAAATAATTTAATGTAGATGTCGTGTGTTTAAATTGTTTTAATTGGAAAATGTTGACTTTATTAAAATATGCATTTATTTATGTGCTGAAAATGTATGTGCATTATGTAATCAAAAACATTTATATATTTTTTTTTGATCAATAAAACAATCTATCTCATCTTATCTTTCACTGTTTTATGTTTTCATTCTCTTGTGTCACTGTTTAGTGCTACCAACTTGAGTGAAGAATATCTTGGCCATTTAGAGAAAGCCAAAACTTGGCATCACACAACAGTGACAGCCCAGGTAAGGAACTATTATCCCCGGATAATATCATATTATAATAGCAGTTATGCAACTATTGTGAATCGGATTTTAAAAACTACATAATCATTTTTAACAATCTATTATATGTGAAATAATGCTAAACATCACAACTTTTCTATCTAAATATGCAACTCAAGGATAAGCTGGTGAGTTCTGGCTATTGTAATTTGTTTCTTTCATCATCAGGATATAAAGCTGTATTTCATTAACTTATCTTTAACCCGAAAACATTACTTTAAATGATTTTTAAATATTACTTAAAGCGATATTTAATTAGTATTTCTGTGTAATGTCCACTGTGTTTATTTTGATTTGAGACAATCTTCGTTTGTATTTAGCAAATTTATTTTAGACATTTGTATTTTCAAGATGTACTTACTCCATGAAATCAGTACACTTCAGTTAGTCACTTGAACCAATATGCTGTCAATGAGTCCTTCTATGTAAAAAAAATAATTTGTTTTAAAAATAAAAAGTTATTTTGGACAGGCAAATCAGAAAGAAATAATTTATTTACAATAGCTTAAACAATTCATGGATGGATTCGAAATTGTTCAAAACAGAAGTCTTGACCAGTAAGCCACATTTACTCAGTCCCCAAGTAGAATGTATAGACTCTGGTAAAGTAATGAATACAATCATTATATCATTATCATTTTTTGTAATCATGATGCAGGCCAAAGAAACTTTAGATAAATATGGCCGACCAAGCTCATCCCCAAAGTCAAAGGTCAAGGTAAAACCCGGGTCAACACCATCAGAACCTCGAGTGCCTGTCGACTATGAGAAACTGCTGACGCCAAGGGTCGTTAGGCAAAGGAGGAATTATGCCCACTTTGTACTGGAAGAGAGGGTGGAAAACATTGATAAGCGAAAGAAAGACAACTTGGTTAAATTGTACCTACCTTACATACACTCTTAACACTCTTGAGCTTAAGCTGAAAGATTGAAATAATACCCAATGGCTTGCAAGCAGGGTTAGTTTAACACTCTGCCTTATAATTTATTGAAGAAAGCTTTTAAAGGAAAATTTAAACTCGTACTGGCACTGATGATTGCTTAGAACCAGCCAAAATATCAACTCAATCTTATTTTATACCAATCTTATTTTATTACCTTTTGAATATGAACTTTATCTTATGAAATCAACATAACCATGGCTAAGTTTTATAGTAAAGTTTCTATCCATATAGAGTCAGCAAGGGAGAAATAAAATAAGTTTTGTTTTTTGCGTAAAGTTTTCAATAATTCAGGGATTCTTTTGCATGTTAAAACAAATACACTCAGTATTTCTGTTCAGAACTTTGATCACTGTATCATATCTGTTTGTTCTTCATCAATTTTTAAAATAGTACAGGTAAAATTTAAGTTGATGCTTACAAAGAAAGAAAAAAAAATTGTAATAATGTAATTTACTGTGATTGTAAATAATAGATTATGACAGCAGATTCCACCATTTACATAACATCCTTTAGACTATCCACGTTCACTAACTTTCAGGGTAAACTGCTTTTTATTTTTAGGCTTGCAATTTTTGCAAAACTTAATTCTGTCTGTATTATTTATGTGAAAAAACAATTTCTGTTAATTAATTTAGTTTTCAACAATATCTATTCACTATTATTTTTTTTTAAATTGATATTTTAACCAATATTCCAACTGCAAGTATTAGGTGAAGTAAATTTTCTAACCATAAAATAGTTGAAATGCAAAATAAGAAATTATTGTTCCCACATTTTGTATCAATCAAGATAAAAGTGGTAATTCCCACATTTTGTATCAATCAAGATAAAAGTGGTAATTCCCACATTTTGTATCAATCAAGGTAAAAGTGGTAATTCCCACATTTTGTATCAATCAAGATAAAAGTGGTAATTTTATTTTTTACCCAAGACTGCAATTCAACACAAGGTATTGCTAGATTTGTTTCCTTAAATCATTCATTTGATGCAGTGTGGCCCCGAATATTAAAATTTAACTAAATATATTGTAATAGGTAAATCCCCCAAATTTGAGCAAATTAAAAGCCCCCCTTTAAATTACCAGCTGTTTACCCAATTTTAGCTGTGTAGTATTCTGTAAATTACACTAATTAGAGGTTTGACACATTCCAGTGTGATTACCCTAAACAAAATATTTATTTAAAATCATTCCCATGAAGTTATAAAAAAAATCATTTTTTTTAAACATATTATATTATACAGTTCTACTGCCTTCAGTGTGATTTGTCACAATATTATTCCTGGTGATATTTTATTTCTAAATTCTGTGATATGCACTCAAACTTTTTTAATTACACTTTTCCTAAACTATTTGTACAAATAAATTTATTTTCCACAAATTTTTTTTTGTGTGATTTATTTTTAAATATTGTAAAAAAAATAAATAATTTTTTAAAAATATGAACAACTGTGAGCTCTTTTTATTTTGTATAGTTTCTGTAAAACTTATGGCAACAAATGTAATCATGTGGGGTATGAAATTTGAGTTGAACCGTGTTTTCTTTATGCTGGTTCAAATTTTTATAAGAAATGTTCAATCTTGAATAAATTAATTTATGCATCACGAGTCAAGCAAACTGAGTTCATTAAGTTGAATTATAAATACATTTAGAAACTCCATCCAGAAACCCTGATGTTGCTTAAAAATCACAAAATTGAAAATAAACGAAAACACAAAGTAAACATGAATGTGTTATTTAATTTCTTTGAATGAAAATAAAAGAAATAATAATCTTAACAGTGTTATTAGCGTTAACATAAATTATATGAACAAACAAAAACTAGTTGAAATGTCAATCAACAACAGCAGCAGCAGTTAGGGTGAGTTGAGTGAGTGCTTACAGGAGCCAGTGTTTACAGGCCTCCATCTTGTTGTCAGGGAACTTCCACATGGGATGGCTGTAAATTTAGACTTTGACACGGTTCTAAATTATTGTGCCATCACATCTGTTTTGTAGTATAAATATATATGGCTTTGTACAAGTTTACATTGAGAATTTAAGAGCAAACAGGCAGAAGAAAATATGTTAAGAACATAATAAATATGTTTCTAAAGAAACGTTTATCTTTAGCCATGTTTTTAACCTTAGTACAAAATAAGTATAACTGTTATAATAACATTTAATTAGTATTTTCTTAAATTCCATATCTGAAAAAAGTTTTAATTTTAAAGTTAAAAACAATGTTAATATTAATCAAATTAAATTTCTTTTCTTCTTTTTTTAAAATATCTAAGCTCAAAAATAATTCAAGAAACCCTAAATAGCATTAAAACTACAACACAGTGTCATCCAAACCTGTGAAGTGAATTTTAAATTAAAATTTTAAAATTCAATAAAGCAAGGCCCAACAAGTAAGCAAATCTTTTTTAAAAACATGAATAAAAACAATTTCACATTTGGTCAAATTTATTTGGGGTGCATTAAAAAAGAAGATTGGTATGTCTATAAGCCACATATTCAACAATCAACAATTGACCTTAGGCATAATGATTGCTTGAACAATCTCAATAAATAAGCCAGATTCAATCATCAAGAATATGTTAATCTGTACGAAAATACATGTGATGTCAAAAATACATGTGATGTCATAAAGCTAATAATAGTACCGTATTATGATTTTAAAGAAGATCACAATTCCCTCCACATAACCCACATCAACTATCTTATGGTTTCATCTGTACAGCTTATTTACACAATTGTTTTACTGTTAGCACGACTTGTCATTAAATAAATGACTTCTCTCATTTTTTACTTTGCACAAAATTTACAGTTATCACAATGCATTCTTTATAGTTTAGGGTCAATTTAGAGACCAAAATAATCCAAGGACTGCATGCATACCAAAAAAAATCAAATTCAAATACTTTTACCAGCTCAGTTACAACAATTATAATTTTATGATTTGATTTGCCTTAAATTCTTCATTCATTTCACCCTTCAGGGGGAGCAGATTGTGGTATGAAACTTTGAATAGTTTGGGTATAAAGGGACACAACCAAGATTAATTATTCAGAATTGTAGGGGTTTGTTCATGTATTATGTTTTACACTGAGACAAATACAGGAGGATCTTCACAACACTCCCCCTAAGGTTGCGCTATCTGGTGTGTATAAACTGGAGTAGAATATGGAAGGGACGCTTCTGCAAAACAGACCTGGACTTTTAAAAAAAACAATCTCTTACTTCAACACACCATAAGTAATGAGGAATTCTGGTAAATTCAAGTCTCATAGGATGTTTGTGTGTGTGAGTGTTGTGTTGACCCATCTACAGGGAAAATAACAAGCATCTAAATTTAATTTACTTGTAACAATACCGATAGCAGGTAGTCATTTTCAGTTGCTGTTGCACATGTGCTTATGTTACGTCTCATAACAAAGCAGTGCATAAGCTAAGCCCTGCTTTACATTAGATACCAGCCAAGGGAAGAGGCAGCGGGTAAGGCCTCGGAAGACTTGGAGGTAGACACTTGGAAAGGACAGTGAAAAACATAGGCAAGGGTCACCGAACAGCCTAATGAGCTCCACCCAGTGGGAAGGACAAAGTCATTTCTATCAGTGTCTCTTCAGATAAGGTTACAAAACAGCACTAAAATAGCTATGTCAGTATTTGAGCTTAATGAAATCTTCCATTGACTGCACTGCAAAGCTCTATCTGAACATCAAATTGGGATTATGAGCATAATTTAAAAACTCAAATTTCATGCAGATGTCCTTGAGACTCATCCAGGATTTAGCAATACTTGCATGACAATCACTTCTGACAAACTTAGCAAGACTTGCATGACAATCACTTCTGACAAACTTAGCAAGACTTGCACGACAATCAATTCTGACAAACTTAGCAAGATTTGCAGGACAATCACTTCTGACAAACTTAGCAGGACTTGCATGATAAGCACTCTTGACAAAAAAAAAATAAAAGCATTTGAAAAATAAGACCCAAGAACAACTCCCGCTATATTCAGTAATATAAGTTTAAGTAGACAACTCAGGTAATAAGTAATTGCATAGGAAAAACAAAAACATAAGATGAAAAGCTAGTGTTTCCAAAACCTGAAAAAAGTGAGTTATACAGCAGGTAATAACAGTGTTGCTAAATAAACAAATGAGTAACCCAAGTTCAGTAAACATTGAGTTCAAACAAGGTCAGAAAACATTGAGTTCAAACAAGGTCAGAAAACATTGAGAATACAATAACACTAGACTCAAGAGAAGAGAACTGTGCATTTAAAATAAAAATACTTACAACCTGTTGAGGTTTGTAAAAAAAAAAACAAAAAAAAACAAACAAAGCTTAGAAATAAATACTTAAAGCGGGGACACCATTACATTTTTTACAATAAACCGTAGCAATTTCTAGACCAATTACAAGATATATCTATAAATATGATGGACATATTCAAGGCAAGTATTGATGGTCACTCTGTCAGAAAACCCTACAAGAAGTTTGGACATTTTTGTGTGAAATAAAAGGTTACTGAATTTAAGTGGTTTCTTCTTAAAGAAGTCTTCATCAAATTATTATTGTCAATTTGCTGTTTTCATTTTGATGTTAAATTTTTCCATTTTGACTGTTACTCTGTTAGCCTTTCAAGACTTGATTGTGGTTTCGTTAGGTCTTCCTAAGGGTTTTCCATCCATCTTTTGTCTAATCTCCAACCTTAACGACAACGTAGAGAGAAGAAGAAAAAATTCCAGATGTCTATATTTCTTTAGTGAAAGCCATAAATGAAATTCAAATAATTTGTAAGTTGCCTTAGTCTAGTTATAAAAAAAACTGAATTTTTGTGAGACCTGCGAGATTTTAGAATGTAATTCTACAGCTTACTTCTGCTCACATCAGATAATTCCTATTTACTGTTATTTAACGGAGTAGCAACTAACAGTCCTGACAAGCAACTATGCTAAAAAATTGTTAATTAACAACATAATTTTTACCTTTGACCACAGAAAATGCCAAAAATGCCAATCAAATGACTATGATTACTATACATATCCCTTGAAATACTCATGCCCCTATAGAACCAATTGATTGTTTTTAATCATGGATTACCATCAATTTTTTTTTCAATAAAAATACAAGGAGTTTTCTGCAGAATTACATCCATTCCAGTCAACATGTACCCGTGTAACACACAACCAGTTTTGATTTGAACAAATACAACCACCAAAAAATAAGGCCTTCATCTGAATACAAAATGCAACATAGCCATACTTGATTTCAATAGTTTTCTGCCTCATTGGTGGCAGAGGGGGGATACCAAATATTGGTTCATTGAATGATTCACAACAGCCTTCACCTTAAATGTCCACACTAAAAAAAAAACTAAGTTATACCAAGTTTAAATACCACAACTAAATGCTAGGGGCCTTAATGCAAACATAATGATCCACAAGCTATTCAATTTTTTTGTTAAATCAATTCAGCACTTGTTGGGACTCTGCAGGACACTTCAAAAATTGAAATCATTTTTTTGATTAGTTTAACCACATGAAAAAACAATATTTCCACCACTAACAATATGTGATTTATTAGTTTCATTGAAGAACCTGCCCGCCAACCAGACAGTAGAGTTGTGTGTTGTTGTAAGCTATGGTCTAATAATGGAACACAGTCATAAAGAATTTCTTCAAGTGCTGCGTTTGATCAAAAGTATAAAGTTCCTCGTCAATAAATGTTTAAAGAAACATTTTATATAATCAGGGGTTACCTGCTCCTCTTCAGAAACTCTTATCAACAGTCAGTGGTGTCCAGCTGTTGTCTCACTAGCCATTACAAAAACCCAGCCCAACATATGGCAAGTATCCAACAAACTAATCCAGAGAATGGCAAGGAATGGCTCTTTGAAATAGCAGATGCCCCTCTTTTATTTATATCTGAATGAGCAACATCAGGAGGTTTCTCTAATTGTTCCCTTAGATTTAGATCACATTTTTAATAAGGTCTTATTGCTCTCAACTAAGAACTGCCCCAAACTATATAAAAAAAAAAAACTGCAGTGAAATCAATTCAACTGCATCTATTACTATTAACATTTGTTCCATGAATCTAGGTAATTTATTGTACGGCTCATTAAGGGGAGGTAGGTTCACTTTTAACAAACGAAAACAAACATAAACTTCAATACTGAAGATGAGCTGTCAGTGCCCAATTATCAGATGGGGGGGCAGACATTCAGTCAAACAAACCAACAAGAGATGACAAAGAAATATTAAAAGCTGACAAGTTACTCAAACTTTTAGATTTACATTGGAATATTTCACAGCCAGTCAAAGAGCAGAATCTAATTCAAAAGACTATTATTACAAGATTATTTGGATGACAGTTATGTCTGCTTACTACTGCAAGGTGCACATAATTAGCTATATCATTGTGTATAGTCTAACATTCCCACATTATCCAAGTTTATTTCTTGATGCAGCAGCAATTCATAACTAATAATAACGACTGTAATTTGTAAGGGTGTCAAGTTGTGTTATAAACTACTTCTTCTTGTTAAATATTATTATATATATTATGTTATTATTATATTTTTTTTTATTTCAATGTCTGTCTACTGAGGAGAATATTTTTTAATTTAATTCTATCCCATTAAAAATATTCAATAGTGTAATCCAGTTTCTTGATTTTTTTAAGACTGGGAGACATCAGTTTGGACAAATACCTGTGAAGTCTCCCAAAATAATAACGAAGCCGTTTTTTAGTACTGATTCATGACTCTGTCAGTATCAGTGCCAAAGTCATATAGTCTGGATCTATGTAACATATATATAATATTCACAGCACTAATGAAACATCCCTTGTTCAGATTAGCAACAACTGAATATCAGGCTAAGAAATAACTAGGACCAGTATGTTCAGATTAGCAGCAACTGAAATCAGGCAAAGAAATAACTAGGACCAGTATGTTCAGATTAGCAACAACTGAAATCAGGCTAAGAAATAACTAGGACCAGTATGTAAATCTACTTAGTCCTCAAACACTTGTGATAGGCTTGGTGTGTTAAAAACAGTGACGGCCTGGCCCTATTCAGTTATATGACTTGCTTTGCTGCTTGTGTGTGTGTTTATCAAGAACTAAACTCAAATACAAGCAACTTCAAGGTTTTGAGTCTAATGGTGTTCCTAGTGATCTCTCCTATGACTATGATGCCACAGCCATAAGTCAAAAAATGTATAAACCAAGATTGAGACTAATCATTGTGATGTATGGCAGACCATCAGATTTAGAACATTAATGAAGGAAGAGAATGGGGGTGCTGACAAACATCAGACTATCTGCACAGCTCCTTTACAAAACTTGCAGGGCAGAAAGTTTCTGTCTATGAGAGGGATCTGTTCCACAAGGTGGGAGTGCCCCAGTTCTGTGAGGAGACTCAGGATCTTGTGGGCTGTCTTGTCGTGTTCTGGGGGAGCTTTGAATGTCTGCTGGTGATCGTGGTGCTGGGTGTGTTGGTGGTGGTGGTGGTGATGGCGATGATGGTTGTGGTTGTCTTCCTCTTCAGCCTCCATGTCATCGCTGATGTGTCCGTTGGACATGTCGTGTCTGTGGGATGGGGAAAGAAATTAATTGGCTGAAACATTTGTTAGCCTGTTTACTTAAAATGATATGCGACATGTTCAGGCAGATGAACTGTTTAGTAAATATTGACCCTGTTTGATTGGTTCCCCTGATTAATAGCACTCCTAATGTTTCAAGTTCAATATATTTTTAAAAGCTTTTAAGGACATAAGTTCTCACCTGTGTCCAGGATGAGTAGAATCTTCTGGAGAAGCTGAGGCTGATGACTGAGGTGTAAGTTCTGAGTCCGGAGTAGCTGGGCCCTGTTGGCCACCAACTATAGGCTCAACTTCACTCTCTGTATCACTTTCAGAACTTGTATAGTCTGGCCATTCTGGAATAAAATAGGACAATGGAACCTTACTTATCAAATTGGTCAAATTCTTGATGTGCATCACAGCATGGCATTAAGTTAAAAATTAATTAATAATTAAATGATTTTTTTTTTAATATCTTGCTGGCATCCGCCCGTCACAATGTGACAATGGTGTAGACTTCGCAGGGCGAAATCCACAAGGCCTGGGATTATACTTTTTTAGGATTATAAGCTGGTTCCCTACACAGCAAATCCCCTCTCTCTATGCCCCTGGATAACCAAAGGGAACATCATTTGGATGATAGATACAGCTTGGCATCAGTGGCATTTCAGGAGTTGTAATGTTTGATTGTGTCAGTGTTATCCACCTACAGGACTCCATCTCCGGGGTTTGAATTCAGAGTTTCCTTCTCTTAGATGAGTTGCCATCCAAGGATAACGGGCCCAATCCACCCGGGGTGCTGGCAATGTTTTCGCTTGACTGGGCTTTGATGGGTATTGAACTCAAGACCATGGAACTTGAGAATGACTCAGTTTAGACCACTCGGCCACCCAGAACCCAAAAACGAATTTAGTAGAAAACAAAACACTCTGTAATGTCAATTTTGTTTAATACAATCTTTTAAACTGTTTCTAAAAACTATGATAAATAAAAATGTTTAAACTGACTTATGGAACCGGAAATAACTATTAAAATCTCAATGAACAACAACTAACAGGATCCTTATTATGGTCATCCTAATCAAACATGAGCATGACAATGAAATAAATTAGGACCCAAAATAGAAACCCTGAGTAATATTTACTGATATTAACCTGTGAGGTAAGCTTTCTTTTAAAATGGAATCTTATATTAGGAAACCAACCATTATCATACGAACTGATAGTTCCATTGCTCATTTGTTGCTGAGGTTGTTTCTGTTGTTGGTGATGGTGCTGATGCGGCAACCGCGGTGTAAGTCTGCTTTCCTCATTGTAGCTGTGCAGCATGTTCCTTTCTCCAAGCAACTGCATGACTAGGGCCTGGAGTTCTCCAAGTTTGTCCTACAAATTTAAAAAAGGAATTAACAGGACAAATCAATTTTTCTTTATTCAATTCTTCCACACGCCAAATTGTATTACATGAAATATACTGTTAACTCCAAACTTTATCCAGATGTGCTTTAAAGGTAAACTGGATTAAACAAACGCATGATACATCCTTGTGTCAATACCAATTGGTTGTACAAAAAAAAAATGTAGAGGAATATTGACCTGTAATTGTTCCCTATCCCTGGCGAGCTGGGATATATAATCGTTCTTCTGTGTCTCTCTCTGCTGCAGTAATGCCCTCTGGTGGTGGTACAAAGAAATGTATTCTCCTGCAGAAAGAAGTTCATCATGTCTTTATAAATTTTTGTTCAGAAAAAAGTGGCTGATCTTTGCAAATTTGAACAATCTTTAAAAAATTTCACATATAATTTTAAGCCTTGAAATTTTTTTTGAATTAATTTTGAATTCAACAAAAATTAATTCAACTATTTTTTATGGTATTGAAAAATAATATTTTTTATTTGATTTTTTTAAAATTACGCTAAATGAAAATTTAGTGAAAAAAGTTACAATATCTATCAGTGCTTATATAGATTTTGGTTTGTTGAAATGATGCCATGGTATTCAACAGTTCACCTATAGTATCTGTCTCCCCTTGCAGTTGCAAGACCAGGTGCTCCAGTTGGTCCGCCTTGTCAGACAGCTCAGCTTTGTCCTTCATGACATGCATGTACTTCTGCTGGATCATCTCCATGGCATTCTTCAGCTCGTTATACTCCGCTCGGCTAATCTTGTCACTGTCCATACTGTCAGATTCTACAGGAGGCAAAGGAAAGAATGGTAATGGTATTACTAGTTCTGTACTAGTTTGATACATGTATAGATCAATTATTGCAGACTAGTGCCTATTACAGATTTACCCTCAGCATCATTGTCTGACATCATTCTAATAATTTTGACATTTAAATTCACCTAGCTTAGGGACTGTCCATAAACATGTTTTAGAATTGTCCCAGAGTGACAACAGCACAATATGCAGATTAAGCTGTAAAATTTGAACTATTTACTTTTCCTGATCAGCTCCTCATTGAGGTCAGCTATTTTAATTCCCAGGCTGTCTGAGAGTCTCCTCTGTTCTTTCAGGCTCTCATACAGTTGAGTTCTCTCATTCTCCAGCTGTTTTATTGTGTCTTGTAGGGACTGAATCTAGGAACAGAATGATAGAACTGATGGAACAAAGTAAGAGCAATAACATGACACAGTGAATTTGTATTCTGTGAACATAATTTCTTAACAGGAAAATATAACTAAAGGAAAAAATGTGCACCCATATTATATCCAAATTCATGACCTAACTAGCTAATGGCCCAAACTAGAATGCATTGAAAGGATTGGTACCTAAAATGAGAATAACTGATTATTTTTGTCAGTTTTCTTGCACTACCTGATAATTATCTCATCAGTACCAACAGGTATATTCCCACACTTATCAATGTATATAATATTTTATTATTATAATTTTAATCCTTCTCCTTGTTTCCTCCAAATAAATACAATTATTTTTATTTCATTAAAGATTTGCATCAAATTTTAGAAAGCCAAAGTTGGGGACAATACAACGTCTTGGTTTTCTTTTAAAAAAGTCACAAAGCTGACAGCTGAAAGACAGTGGTTTGTAGAACCTTCCACAATTGTATTTATATTCTGCCTCTCTCAACTGGATGATAATCAGATTTCCATACAACAAAATAAACAGTTATGAGACCTGGTTACCCTGGAACTCACAAAGTATTACAATATGATCTCAGAATAATACTAGACAGTATCAAAATAGTACAATACCATATCACTATAGTTAATAATATGTAAACATAATTGATAATGTATAAAATAACTACTGGTATTGAGTGTCAAACCAAATAAGGTTAAGCTAATGTAAAAAAAAAAAAAAAAAAAAAAAAAAAGGACAAAAAAAAAAAAAAAAGGTAAAAAAATTAAAAAAAAAAAAAAAAAAAAAAAAAAAAGGGTCACATCCAAAAGTAGATGACTGGTGTTTATAGTGCAACTGCGGTCAGTTTGTTTTCCAGACATGTATCTCAGGTATCTGCTACAGATGTCAATTAATATGTGGGTGTAAGTGCAGATCTCATTATCTTTCAAGTATCTGCTACAGATATCAATTAAGAAGTGGGTGTAAGAACAGATCACATTATAGCAAGATGTCACTTAAAAAAAAAAAAAAAAAAAAAAAAGCTACAGCTGAAATTTGACAGTGGTTCAAACTTGAACTCAATTCAGCCTCATTAATATCAAGTTTGTCAAATAAATAGTTATTTACAAAATGTGAGGTTATTTGCAAAAGCTACCAAGTCACTTGATATTGAATTATAGAACAAGTTGGCTTTTTTTTATACTTCATTAGCCATTAAGCAGAGGAGCCTGATTTTATTTCCTGTTAAAATATTAAAGTCTTGTAGTGACCACAAAGGAAGAGAAGGAGTGCTGGAACCAAACTGGGGTTGAGAATGAATTTTTTTGTTTAATCCTTAAATGTCTCAGTTTTTGCACAAAATTGCATCATACAGCATGGAAGAAGGAAAAAAAAAAGGCAACTGTTGACTAAAGTTGTCACTAGGGTGACTAAACTAAATATTACTGTTGCTGAATCTAGTGAGTCAATTGTGAAAACACAGAGCCACATGAAAATCATCACCATCATTATGAAACATGGCATGGTGTTATTTTATAGCCTTAAAAATACTTAGACCTCTGACCCCCCCTCCCCAGGCAGACCCATGTGAAAAATATCCAAAATCATTGCTGCATACCCTTCCACTCAAACAACAATTGTATTTATATTCTGCCTCCCCCACTTCCCTTCATGGTGTATGTAATATAATTATGGATGATGCCCAACCAATCATATTTCTCTGTCCATTCACCGCAGGATGTAGAAAGGAGCTATGACAACGACCTAAAAGGCATCTCAAAATCATATACTGTATGCAAAAATTGCAAGAGTAACCTGGTCTGGGTTTACTATCATCATCAAACCCCACTAAACTCACTATTTCATCCCTTGGATTGGGCACGTCTTCCCCATTCTCCATCTTGGAATGTGATGCAGATTTGACCTCAGTGGCCTTGATAAGCATTGTCCTGAGTTCACTATTCTGTGTTGTCAGGGCTTCCATCATGTCCTGAAACAAATAAATATGGGAATTCCAGAACTGATAGAGCCTGGCATTGCAGTCCATCTCATTGGTTCAATGAGTGGTTTTTGAGGTACTCCAATGAGATTTATAATGGAAAATATAACTGGCCTCAGAGCGGGATTCAACAATTTCTTGTTTATCCCTTTAATTACCGCTGGCTTTGGCATCGATTTTTGCTGACTCCTCAATAAAAAGCTTTTTAAAGAAGAAATTTCCGGTATTTTTCATTCTCTATCCGATTCGCTTATTAACTTCTCTATAAATTAATGAATAAAGAAATTTGAGTCAACGTGACGTTCTTGGTATTTCAGAAAAGTTCTTTGCCTTTTTGTTATGACGTCAATGTGATGTCCTTGGTAATTGAAAGTGGGTGATTGTGATGTCATCGGTAATAAAAGGGTTTTAAAAAAAAAAAAATTGATTCATATTATGATTTAAAAATAGTAAAATAGATGAAAAATCTTGATGATAATGTTTCTAAATAATCTGGACGTTTGTTGTTGTTTGTAATGACAGAAAATCAACAATTTATCTCACAAAAATCATAAGAATCAGTAAATAAATCCTACTGATCAAGTCTTGACATGAGTGTTCTTAACCATGACAAAGCTGTCTTTTATAAACGTATACAAATTTTAAAAATCTCTTTCAACCCAACAAGTCCCACCTGAGCTGAAGTGAGTTCATTCTGTAACGTGTCCACCAGTTGAGCCTGAGCCTCATAGTGACGTAGCCTGTCCGTCATCTGGTTCTGCTGGTATTTTTCCTTCTCTACAGCTTGGGTGGCCAGGGACATTTGAGAGATTTCACTTTCTTTCTGGGACAGCTGGACAATAGAGGGGACAAGTATAACATAACACTGAAGGCAACGAGTTTTGTGACAACACTTTCAAATATAATAATAATAATAATAATAAAGTTCATTTAAAAAAACACGCTTCATCCCCAAAGGCTCGAAGCGCGGTACAAAGTCAACAAAAAACATATCTATAATTCACCACATTTAAAACAAACACAACACTACAAAAACTAATTACAAGCATACAATATCAAAGTCTTTCTAGCCATTTCAAATATGTCAAATGTATTGACAAGTGTGGCATGATGTACAAATGATCCCCAGTAGAATTACACTGTCAAAAAGTTTACACAGAATGACTTACCACCTGTCTTAGACCAGTAAGTTCATCTTCTTGTTGTGCCAGCTTGGAGGACAGCTCATTGCTGGAATGTTGCTCTGTCTGTAGCCTGGTCACAAGCTCCATGTTGTCATTACTCTGTGAAAAGGTTCAATGTTGCATTCTTTACAGACTTGTTTATTTATAATTTAAAGACAGAAGTATTAACAGTTTGTCACAAAATTAAGACTAACAAGTTTTTCCCTATTCAATGGCACATTTTAGGTTTAACCCTTTACAGTCCAAGCCTATTCAGCCTTGTCTACTCCCAGCGACCAAGCAAAGGGACATAACTCCATTTTAAATGAAGGTTCTTTATGTAATTAATTCACAGAAAATAAACTATAAGCAAGAAAAGAATTAAAAAAATACCTAAATACAAAGAAATGATTAAAGCAAAAGTTGCACCAAAAAACAGTTTCAGGGACCCTACCACTTTGATTTGAGAAAAATTCCCAGACCACAAATGATCTTGCCGATCAGTTCGAGTGGAATTGATAGGTTCATTGTCATCGATGTCGCCACTATTACTATCTTCTTCAATTGAATCACTATTACTAGTGGCATCATTTAAATTAATGTCTCTATCAGATTCTTCACTATCGCTGCTAGATTTATGAAATAGTGAAGCTTCATAAGGCCTTTCTTTCAAAATTGTATCCAAGGCTTCGAAAGCCATTATTTACAGCAAAAAATTGCAACTTTTAAAATAATCGTAGAAAATCAGCCCCTAAACACACCGCTGTCAAACTAGTATCAAAATAAATGCAGACAACGAGGCTTTCTTCGGGTATAACTATAAATAGTAATGCGCAATGGATTTCCGCTGTGCTAAGAACGAAAGTAAAAAGCCTCGAAGTGGCCGGATTTGGCAGCAACAGACTGTAGGCTTAAGGAAAAAATCTGCACATTTCATTCAGCCAAGAAACTAAACTGATCATGGCAACATATCCTGATTATACTTTAATAAAGTTGATTTAGGCACTAAGGGTAATCTATGGTACTAGCTTAATTGTGCCGCAAACAAGATGGCTTTTCATTTGATCTCTTACAAATGCCAGAGCTGGCATAGTAAATGAATAAGCTGGCTGGATGCTGTGTTAAACTGACCATTTTGACAAATACTTGCTGCAACTCTGCCAGCTGTGCCTTGAGTTCTTTGTTCTGTGACAGGGCCCTGCTCAGTGCAGTCTTGTCACTCTGTATGCTCTCCAAAAGCTGGACCTTGTCACCCGCCTGCTCTCCCATTTCTTCCACAGAACGTTCTAGAGATAAGATCTTCTCCTCTTTCTCTTCCAGTAACCTAAGGGCATTTTAATTTTTAATGTCTAATTTAGCATCTATGCTAATTAAAATTCTATCTAAAATAAGTTTATGGCATTAAATTTATCAGTTTCTCAGATTTATGGTGACGTGTGTTGGTTGCCCTGTTCATTTTGTAGACCATTTAAAAAGGTATAAATGCTTCATTTTAAAGATAGAATCATGGACCACCATGTTTTTTTGCTGGTTCAATCATGGAATTATTGAATAAACTTATTTGAAATATAAAGTTGAAATACAATACTTATGAGACCAGAGAGAAAACTATAACTATAAGCAAGTCACAGATGAAAATTATCATTTGTTTTTACTTTTTTTCATTAGTTGAAATTAATCTGCCAAGTTTTGGTTCCTATCAACACTAGGGCCTCACCTGCTTAACTGCATGTTGTCCCTGACCTGAGTCTCCAGTGCATCTGTAGCCTCCCTGATGTTTGCCCTGAGTTTCTCCAGCTCATCGGTAAGCTCACGTGATACAGTTTGAGTAACCTGAGGCACTGGTGGCATGCTGCCTATGTCCTCTGTTGAAAAGATTTCAATGGTCAAGCATGGAAGTAAGTGAGCATATTTCATAATTATTAAGAATAAAGGAAATAATTATAATGAACAGGTGTAAGAATGTTTGCACTGTAATGTTAAAGTTTTACTCAATTAAATTTTAATCTTCCAATAATTTTCATTTCAATAGAAACTTAACTAAACTGTTCCTACCTAGTTTCAAATGAATCAGCAGAGCTACATTTGTCTGTGATCATTAATTATTTTTTAAGTATTATGTTTAAAATATGTGTATTGTAATTAATGTAGAAAATTTAATAAAATATTTCATATTTAATCAAAATTATAAATCTCCTAAAAAAAGGAAACGAGTTAGAGTGAATTATTATTATTATTATAAGTATAGCTGTTAGAAGAAACAGGAGTTAGCGTCTCTTATAATTTCCAAACCTTTGACTTGTGCACCCAAAATAAGGGGTTTAATCTGACCTCTAAACATCCCCTAATCTTGATCATTTGAATGCACTACAGATCCTATATCAGGTCGTCACATGATTGTGGTTTCAATGCACTCAAAAATAATGCGTAAAAACAGGAGAACCCATTAGACTTATCTCCAGTTTGAGAGATGCTAAATTAAAAGCTGGGTAACTAATGACCAATCAAAACCTCCTTACCCAGTTTTCTTTGCAATTCTAAAACTGCTCCTTCCAAATCGTGCTGTCTATTGAGTAATTGTTCTCTTTCTTCTGTTAGAACTGTGATCTGAGATAGATATATGAGATGGTTCAGTTAGAAAAAAAACCCTAATTAACAAGACCTCTAAAATACATAAATTTGTGACAAATACACAAAAGCATTCCATACAAATGACTTAGCAGGTAACTATGTAAGCTCTAAAATAAAAAAAAAATTTTCTAGTTGTTGCTATCAAAGGGTTAATCTTAACAGATGTTGTAGATTCATTCTATGGACAATCAAAACCAATTGCTTGAGGGGGTTTTAACTCTTAGCTGCTACTACACTGCAGCTAGAGAAGAAATACTGTGAAGTCATTCAACTAGAGCATGGGCAGTGTCTCCCATGGTCAAGTACAACTACTCATCTATTGTGTGTATACAGCTACTCACCTGTTGTGTAAGTTGCTTTGCCTGGTTTTTCATTTGGTCAGTGTTCTGCTACTCACCTGTTGTGTAAGTTGCTGTGCCTGGTGTCTTAGTTGGTCCGTGTACTGTTGGTATTGTTCTGTCACTTGGTCTCTCTCTAATTTCAATTGCTGGGAGAGCTCCTCTTGCTAGAGGTCACACAATATTCACATGTTAAAAATCAGAATTGCAACTCGAAGATGTCTAACTAATGCAAAAAGATCTGGATAATAATTTATACATTTTTTAATTATGGGTCATTATGGGTGTATTAATTATCAAAAAACATTGATTTGTGCATTTTTAAATCCTAGCAAATGCTGAGACACTTTTGCATTTGATGGCTTATCTTAATAAATTTATGGTAAATAAGCAGATCACCAGTGAAACTGTAAGAAAATAGATAAAATAAATTACAGAAGAACTTTTTAAATAACCCATCTCACCAAAACGTTTAGTCGCCTATGAATTGGCTATAAATAATATTAATTTAAAAGCAATTTTATTTTGTTACTTTTTAATCAGAGCTGACAATTCATTCAAACAGCAAGTTATTTCTCTTATTTTCACAGCATTAATTGTACAATTATGGCAATGTGTGTTCTTACTTCTGAAATTAATACAAAAATTGATTAATTTTGGATGATTATGTAATTGCCCACCTGGTGTAAACGCTCCAGCAAGGTGTCTCTCTCTTTCTGTAGATTGTTGAGTACTTCCACACTGCCCTGTGAGTTTTCTGTTTCACTGGAGAGCTGGTAATGAACAATAGAAATATTCAGTACTAGTTGAGACATCATTGAGAACTTGTTTATACAACAGAACTATTTCAGTACAAAGAGAACTTGTTTATACTACAGGTTAATTCTTTAAACTGCTAAACCAGTGGTTCCCAAACTTTTTTTAAAGTTATAAGTTATAAGAATATAAATATTCATGTTATGCGGACCAAACAGCCCATTTGTGAACATTTCCTTTGAGCCATATAAATGCACAACAGACAATGTAACTGATGCCTTTAATTACCTGCTGCGCATACAGCTCTGTCATTTCAAGTCTTTTCTGCAAGTCCTCTACAGTTTGTGACAGAGAAGAGTTGGCAGTCACCTGTAATAAGTATTGGAAAAAAAACATTAACATCATCCCCGATTCAAGTCAATAAAAGGATTAGGAAAGAATGAAACAAATGTGTTGTTCATTTTTTTATTCTAGTACTAAATAATCCTATTTTTTAGATTATCACTTCGCATGGCAAATAAAAATTGTGATTGGAACAATTGTTCATGGCTATACATTGTTTACGTAGATAGTTATTGCATTTAACTTAAAGCATTGAACAGAATTTAAATATTTACAAATACTTTCAATAGAGAAAAAAAAAGTAAAATCTATTTAAAAAGTATTCATTTGTTATTTTTACAATTAATCTTTATTTACTTTCTGATACAGTTAAATGTTTCATGCTCTAACTGTTAATACCTTTGATTGCAGCTGTTCTTTCAATTCTGATGTCTGCTGTCTCAGTTCTTCATATTGTTTGCTAGAAATTAAAGAAAACCAAAAACATCATGTTACAATCTAAAAACATTTCCATATGTTTATTTTCAAACAAGGTGTTCTATGTCATGAATTTCAAATTTAACATTACTCCCATTCATCTGAATAGCTAAGTATAAAATTACAAATATTGATTAGCTTACTTGGATTTTAAAAGTTCCAACTTCAACCTATCCACTTCCTTGGCATTCTCAACAGCAGCCTACAGATAATACAAGATAAATAATATAATACATTGATGAACAAAGATATTATGATCTGTAAGGACATTAATGAGATATACATGGTTGTCAAGGAATATGCATTATTAATTGATTGCTATCACTGATGTTTCATGTGTGCCAATAGAGAAGTGCACAGGTTAGCAATCTGCAGATTGATGAACAAAACATAGATTTCTCTATGTATGTATATATGTATGTATGGATATAACACTGTACAAACACTGGCTAAAATTGACATTACGGTCTCTTCCATCTGCCATTTTTACCTCGCTCAATTCATACTTAAAACTACACATTGGACACTAGTTGTATTTTTTTTACATTTTGAGTCTGTTGTGGAATTGCACAAAAACAAATCATTACGTAACGTTGTTAACTGCATGGATCCAGCAAGAATTAAAATTGTCGCAATGGGTGAAGAATCATGGCTTTTGTAATGTCACAAATACTTTTTAACTAAGTTTCTACATGTAAACATAGGGTGTCTCTATAGTGTTCTTGTCTCATTACAATGAAATAAAATGTTTAATCACAACGCTTCAACATTATCATTGTTACATATTTAGTTTCAATAAGTGCTACGAGATACAATATAGTATCACAAATTAATGAACCTCTTACTGTTCTTCTAATTGTTAATATGTTTCACAAGAGCCTGTTTTTTTAAATTTACCTACCAGCAGTTGAACTGATACCCAAAAAGAAGGTCTTTGATATTATTAACCGTCTTACTTACAGTTTTGTTAATATGTCACATCTTAGAACATCCCACTACTAAGGCATTGCTTTCACGTAAATACTTAAACTGCCAAGATGTTTTAATCATACTCTTGTCACAATCAAACTGATATGCCGTGGCCAAAAGTAAATTCCAAGTTTAGTTATTGCATGGGATACATCCTTGCTTTTAGTCCTTTGTTAGAAATTCCCCAGTGAAGTCCTTAAAATATTTACATTCAAGTCTACACAGCCACACACTTTCAATGTTGGAATGCAATGTCAAATATGTATGCAGCGAATCGTCACCTAAATGTCAAAACCCACTGCTTCACATCAGACTGTCTGTCTCTTTCCTCTGATGCAAGTTGTGCTTAACAGGGTACTGTACTTAACTGTTCTATTCAACTCGTACACACCACCAGGATTAAATTATTGATTATTGCATACCTGAAACAGATGGCTAACTGGCTGTGTGTGAGTGTGTGTATGTAACCTTTATTTATGAGTGACAGTGATAAAAAGCACACTATAAATATATAAGCACTCAATGTAAGAATATAGCTGTATGTGAGACAGTGGGGATAAAATTTACAATAGCAATATATGTACTAAATGTGTGGATGCAGCAGTAATGAGTGAAATTAAAAAAACATGAAATGTTACAAATGTATTTTTGAGATAATAAAATGTTGCAATGTACTTAGCTAAATGTTATTCCTCCAAAACCAAACTTTTAGTTAATGTTTGAAAAAAATCTCTATGACCATATACACTGTTTCACACTATGCAATGACGTCTAACCCACAAACAGTGAAAAAAATCTCTATGACCATATACACTGTTTCACACTATGCAATGACGTCTAACCCACAAACAGTGAAAAAAATCTCTATGACCATATACACTGTTTCACACTATGCAATGACGTCTAACCCACAAACAGTGAAAAAAATCTCTATGACCATATACACTGTTTCACACTATGCAATGACGTCTAACCCACAAACAGTGAAAAAAATCTCTATGACCATATACACTGTTTCACACTATGCAATGACGTCTAACCCACAAACAGTGAAAAAAATCTCTATGACCATATACACTGTTTCACACTATGCAATGACGTCTAACCCACAAACAGTGAAAAAAATCTCTATGACCATATACACTGTTTCACACTATGCAATGACGTCTAACCCACAAACAGTGAAAAAAATCTCTATGACCATATACACTGTTTCACACTATGCAATGACGTCTAACCCACAAACNGGGGGGGGGGGGGGGGGGGGGGCGTTTCGTCAATCTAAAGGATTGCCAAAGTGATTGAAAACAAGGATTTTTTTTTGTTTTAAGAAAAAACTGGGCAACTAATCTAGGATTCTCACCTGCTGTTGCTTTAAAAAAATGGAAAAGGTAAACTTATTTCTAGTTCAATCAAAGAAATTGTTGCAAGTATTTTAATTATTTCATTAGCTCCCCAGGACCTATTTAAAAAGAAATAAATGTTATTTCCAATTTAATTTCGAAACAAACGTTCCCTTTATACTTTGCTGCCTGATGGCCAAAGGAAAATAATTTATTTCAAAAGACAATTCTTTTAAGTAAATAATGCTAGAGCACACAGCTTTTCTATAATCACCTTCTCAATCTGGTGGGTGGATTGGGATGATGTTGATAAATTTCGCTCCAAGTCAGCCACACGTTGCCGCGATGCTTTTAATCTACCACTCAGCTCCTCTATTTCTTCTGAAGAAATCAAATATTTGGTTTGTTATTGAAGTTTGCTTACATAGGTTGTTACTTATGATCTTCAAACCGGTGGCAGAACTACAAAATTAGAAAATATAATTTTCTTTTTAATGCACTAATATAATATTTTACATCGCACACTCAACTTATTCACACAGAGTCACGCAAAATTCATGTCATACAGGTTAATCCGGTGAAATTGTTCATAAACCTATTATAAATAGATGGCGGTAAAGTTATAAGATGATACAGCTATGAGAAGTGCAATAAAAAATCACCTCACCTATCCTCTGATCAGCTATCCGCTGAACTTGATTAACCTGTGATTGTAGTTCTGTTTTCTCTGCTACTAGGATGCCTATTGTCTGTATATGAACCTGTTAAGTTGTGACAAATTTTATTTTATTTATTCCAATTAGTTTTGAGAAAACTTAGATTAACTTTTTGCCTAGTGTGCTTCTCTTTTGAATAATTTCATAAGTACCGTCAGATTTATAACAATAAATAATACAGCACATCCTGTACTTGCAGTTGTCAAAACTATATCTTAAATTTAAAGCCAGATTTCATTACATTATTTCTTTCAACTTATTAAATACTAAAGTAGGTTCTTCTGCTCTTGAATGTAACTTAAAAACAATTCTTCACTTGAGAGTATAAAATTGTATGTAAAGTATTAGTTCTTACTTGAAGCTGCTCTTTTAATGAACCTATATCCTTTTTATGCTTTTCATGGAAAGAGTTCCTCTCTGCCTCCAGCTGTTCTTGTAATGCTTTGGAATGTGCTCGCTGTTTAAGATAAACCAGGTCAAAAATGATACTGGCACAGGTCAATAAGAATCAGTTATGGTCGGGTTAACTTTAAAGAAAATAAATTGCTACATTATTATTGAATTGCTATAGGAAACACTTCACATGTTGCAGTTGCTCAACATGTTACATCATCCATGTACTCTGTACATCAACTCACAAGTTGTTGGTTCTGTGAGCTTAGTTGTTCATTGGCCTGTGCATGCTTCTCCAACAAGGCGGCCAGATCTCTGTTCCTCTCCTGAAAAGTACGGACAACAAATTAATTTCTAGATAATGTCCTTTTAAAAAAGCATTACAGAATGTTGTAGAATCACCTCAGCAGTTAAAAGAAGTGTTGTGAGTTTTTTTAAACTTTTTTTTTTTTTAAAACGACACAATATGTCTCTCTAAATTATTATAAATGAGAATGGAAAGAAAAGAGGTTTAAAAATGCCACGAGTCATTAGCAACTGATGAGATAGGTTATTTTGTTAAATTGACATTTGATTCAGACACTTGTAAGCAAAGCAGTTAACTATTTGGTCTATAAGATGTTTAATTCCACTATCAAGTTTATCCTTAAACTAGCATACGCATAAATGTGCCGACTCCTTTACAAAGCAAGCTAATACCAGCATCTTCATATAGTCAAATGAAGAAAATTAAAGAAAGAAATGACAGTTGACTTTTAGTGTATATCACTCCACTTCATGTTAGTAATCCATAAGGTAATGAATGATGCAGAGTAAGGAGTACACCAAATTAGTAAATCGTTTCAAAGTACAGCATGTATGATTAATATGTTATTCATAGTGTAAATGGAAATAATGAACAGAAAATGAATAGATTTTCAGAAATAGAAACCTTGAAATGTTTGTCGATATTTAAAAAAAAAAAAATATATATATTTATTGTTACATTTATTTTAAAATGATTTTTCTTAAAAGTTATCAATATAAGAATTAATTCCTTGAAGATAAATCAATTGCATGTTCTTTTACTGTGTAGGTAATGAACAATTTAATTTTTTAAAAATTGAAATAAATAAACAAAGAATACACAAAATCTATTTTATTTTTAAAGGATAGTGTTCATGCACGATTTAAAACCAACATGCGTGAAGTTTTATTTTAACTTAAGTAATATTTTCATTGAAGCTGTAAGCTAAATATTCCAGCTTGAGTAAAGATGAAGTAATAAAGTGATTATTTAATACATTTTGTTTGTCACTGCACATTAAATGCTTGTTATCATATAATCTCATCCTCGGAAAGTGAATGTGCTACTATAAAATAAAAATTAAACATATGAACTCAAAGTACTGATAATTCTATTTTTTCTCTACTAATGTCATAGTTGGAGATAATGTTGAGTTTTCATGCTTGTGCAAAACATAATTTTTGAAGCTCACATATCTAGGTAATAATACAAAAAAGCCATTATGTAAAAGCCTAATTAAAAACTTTCCTCCAAAGATGTTGCATATTTTTATACATTCAATTAGCGTCACGGTTTATTTTTGTCTCATTAAGTCCAACCACTCAAATAGAATTATACGTAAATTTTCAAGACGTGAGAAACAAGAATAATTTTTTTTTTTTTACAAAACAGCAGTAGATCACACACAAAGAAAACTTTAAGGTCCAACCAACACACTCAAAGCATTTATTTAAAAAAAGCAAAAAATTAAACTACTTTGTGCAAACTTGTATATTTTGATTATGAAATTAACAATGTTATTGATGAGTAGTAAAAAGAAAACCTCCAGCACCTCAAGCTCCTGCACCCCAGTGTTGGGTGAATCCTCCCAGTTCACATATGCTGCTGACTGCAACAAGCAAATGGAGAAATAAGGAGAGAAAAAGACAAAGCGCTTATCAGTGGCATGGTAAAAACCCTGATGATGGCAATGGGTTATTTTTCAATGATACTGCAGTTTTAGGATGGTTTATATCCGATGGAAGAGGTTTAAGGATAAATAAATGCATTGACAATGTACAAAACTATCACAATGTAAGAGGCTGTGGTATTTAAACTTATTATACATCTACTCAAAGGAGTAGAGCAATGACAAATAAAATTATTTTTTTCTTCCTAATACTCATTGATTCAATTTAATCCATTGTTGTATCAATGTTGTACTAATTTCATGCTTAAAACATACTTAAACATTATGACCCAAAAAAAAATGTGTTGCACATTTGAAACCCTGGGGTTTGGCACCAAACAAATTTGAACACCATCAATAATAGCACAACAAACCCCTGCACAATACTTACAACCTACCATTAAACAATAAAGAAAACTTAACAGAAACATGCATGAAATCATTTTCTGGAGACCATCTTTTTTCTAAAACTTCTTTGGGTACAGAGCTATAAACCGACTTAAACATTGGAGCCTCGGCATGCTGGGAAATTATTGTTTCCAAAAACAATATTTAGGAATTGTTTAGCAAGCAGGTGAAGAAGACGTCAGCAAAACATTGAACTCAGGAATGTAAAATTTGTAAAATTATAAATGCAATCCACTGTCACTTACAGCATGGGATGTAGTGTTTGGTTTGCCTCTGGCCTGAAATGAAGAAACTCCTGATCTTAAAGCTAAATTTTAAAATCCTTCATATTAACTTCGCTTTTGTGTGTTTCTTGGAGGCAAAATATTCAGAAGGCTAGATGACCCACTTCCTGTCATCCTATCGAGCTGAAGCTTGGCACATAGACTCACTGCCAATGACAACACATTCTATCAAATTTTCATCCCCACTCCCAACCTCAAAAAATTGCTTTTGTTCATGTCTTTCTTTTGAGCCAAATCTTCTGAAGGCTAATTGACCCACTTCCCATCATCCTATCGAGCTGAAACTAGGCACAGACTCATTGCCGATGACATTCTATCAAATTTTCATCCTCAATCTCAAAAATTAGTTTTTCCTGTGCTTTGTATTTGTGACGTATTTGGGTATGGGAGATGACGCTGAATGCAAACAAAAATGTGTATAAAGGATTTATACGAAAAACTATGTTTTTAGGGGCTGTTTAATTTACTGTTTAAGTTATTCAAAGTAACGATAGCCAAAAGCTACTAATGATTTTTTATTTTAAAGTAACCATTATGACTTAATCTAAACTCCCATGTTATGGTAAGTGAACTCATTGCACCAAACATCTGTTTCCAATGTTCTGCTGTCATTTTTTTTTTTTTCTTCTTGAGGAGAAAGGGCAATTATAATAAAATAATAAATATATTGCCTTACCTCCGATAAGAGACCATTTATTTGTCGAGACAACTGTTGAAGACTCTCTGTCGAAGCTGTTGTCCTGCAATTTAAATGTGAAAATTCAGTCAACACAAATGAAGAACTGATCAGCAAATGTATCAGTGTACTAAACAAAGTCCTGGGCCTACTTGGATTTTTGGGATGCATACAAATAAAATATTAAAAGTGTTTTTGTTTGTAAAGTTATTTGCATGGATGTGATCATTTTAACAAATGCTTTTAAGCAAAATGATGTATTTATTTATAATAGCTCAGGAACAACCGGTTAGACATTCTCACCAGGTACTGTGTCCGAGTTTTCTTAGAACTACCATTTGCCAAAACCGGGTACGAACCGAGATAATATACAGTAAGTTCATCATGAATAATATATAAATAATCCAAGTATTATTTATATATTATTCATGATGAACTTACTGTACATTATCGCCTAAAATGTATCAGGCGTTGCATGAATAATACCATGACTGCTATGTTAATCTAATCAAAGTATAACACAAATTAACTACATAAATATTTATTTTTAAATAAAGTTGGCAAGATCCTTTAAAATATTATACTATTTAAAATTATCATACTATGTTAATATGCCTTCAGAGGAGCGCTACTAACATTACTGGTATGATGTGCAGATATTATGCGTGCTCGATCGCCAAATCGTTGCATAAGCATTAGTAGGCCCATAATAATATATCATTTACCAGGAATTAAATATTTCTTAAATTTGAGTATAATGCAAATCCTTAGTTTTGACACTTTATATTCATATAGCACTTAGAATATAAAAAAAACTTCTATCCACATGACGGTAAGGGGTTAAATAATGTTATAAGCTATAAACTATATAACTTTGTAAAGACGGATGATATTGACTTAACTCTGTTAATTTAAATACATGAAACTGTATTACTAATATTACAGCTAGCATAATTCACTGATTAATTATAATAACATCTAAATTGCTATAAACTTCATCATCTGAATCCATTTAAAAAAAATTACTATTGATCAGTGCAAATAAGCCTCAAAATCTGAAAAAAATCTAGCTTTAAAAGTACTTAAAAGGATGGAAACATAAAAGAATGCATGCGATGCTAAAGTTATATTTTGTGGATATAAAGTTAGTGTTAAGTAGCTAATGGTTTTTTCTTTCTGGGATTTGATGGGAAATGAACTTCAATCCGCCTATTTAAATTAGCAAATTTATTGAGCATCTCTAAAAATTTAATTTTCAAATAAATATTCGGATCCGCATTGGTGGTAATAATAGTATTTGCTGAGCTGAAACAAATACTTCAAGAAAAGAATTGGGATATTCGGCCGGGCGAATGTCCGAGGTGATTTCCGGTTGTTCCCTGATAATAACCTTATATTGTTCTCTGCATCATTTTTTCTTATTTCTAGATCCCTTGCTGCCCTCCTGCTTGAGGAGTTTTGATTCTGAAAGAAAAGTCAAGACCAGAAATTTTTCACAAATCACAAATAAACTGCACTCAAACAAACAAAAATATTTTTCAATATAATTTAGCCAGCAATTTGTATTTTAGCAATTTAGGTAATACATTTCTCACTTAAATTTAAGAATTCTAATTACACACACACACACACAGGTCATAAGTGGACTAGGTAAATTAAAATTTAATTCAAATAAGTTTTCAGTGAACTAATTGTTAGAAGTGTTTTTTACATTTAAAGGGACACATTAAGTTACTGACTTCTATTGGCGGTGAAACTGTCCGCACTAATTTTTCAACAGGTTCTTTAGAAATTTCCCTTTCAGAAGATTCCCTTGTTCTTGAAACACTGCGAGCTCTACCTGAATTTTGAAACTGCTTCAGCTGTAAATAAATCATACATAATATACTATTTACAAAATTGTATCCAAGTTTGTATGGGAAATGGGAGTCAGCGCAAAAGAATACAAGTTTTTAATTTTTGGACGATGGTGCTTTCATTAATGAAAGGCCTATTTCGCCATAAAATTGTGGTATCCTTCCACATGTTCATAATAGGGGACATTTTGACCTACATTCCAACTGCCAACATATTGTTTTCCCTTCTTTGATCGACTGTAATAATCGACCTGCATAACCATAAGGTCCCTAAGCCTGATTTCGACCATGGCATTGGCCATGGCCCCCTTTTAATGGTGGTATATGCAGATACCTAGAAAATATTCAATTATTACCTTTATTTACATCAAAATACCAAAATATTTGATAACTTGTGTTTTAGAATGAACCTCAAAGTAATTTAAAAAAGCATTATATATTGATGCATATGTGTGCAACTTCTCATTGATATAGGTTGTGTCTCATGTTCGTAGTGCTTGCCCCGTGACCTGCATTACCATAAGGTCGTTAAGTCTGATTTCGATCATGGCATGGGCCAAGCCCTCGTTTTAATGGCAGTATATGGCGATAACTAGAAAATATTTAATTATTATCATTATTTACATCAAAATATTTGATAACTTGTGTTTTAGAATGAATCTAGAAGTAATTTAAAAAAGATTGTTTTAATTTGAAGTTTAAAAACCCGTTGAAGTCCATATTATAAATTATCATAATTTGCTGTGTGCAAAACGTTGTCATGGGAAACCATTTACAGTCCTTGCATGTCTCATACTACTATAGTACTACTCTAATAGTTTCATTCATAAGATAATGAATGTGCTGTGTGCAAACACTATCAAATCATTGGTCAAAGAAAGCTTTAATTAACTAGTCATGTGCAAAAGTTAAAAGTTCAAAATAGGCAGTCCCAAACCAGTTTTATTTTTAGGGGATGTCTTGCCTTACATAGACTATTATATAAATATAAAATGGACACTAAACAGAGCATCCATATCTTATTTAATGTAATAATGCATTATATGGCTGGATAAATTATAATTTATTAATAATTCAATTGCATAATATTTTAAAATTAGTACTTTTCATACTTGGCAATGATTAATCATAAAAATCAAAGTTGTTGAAAATTGTCATTGAAACCAGAGACCAGAGTTATAGCGTGTGACGCGATCAGCAGAATGGGGTCACAAATGTCAGATGTGTTTGAAAATTTAAAAGGTAAAAAATACCAAACAAAACTGCATTTAAAAAATTTATAGCTTAAATAGTGCAAAAACTAGAAAGTTGATTCTGGTTTCAATTTTATTTGAAGTTTGCTCTATATAAAAAATAACTAATATTTTAATTTTTTTTTTTTTTTTTTGAATTTTTTTTGCCGAAGTACCTATGAGTTACTGGTAAATTTGGAGAGACGGCGCCGCGTTTTTTATCATGGCCGCCATGACCTGTGAAATTTTATGTGTTCATGGGTTGCAGCAACCAAGATGGCGACCGTGGAAAAATAAAATAACTCACATTAGATAAAATTAGGAAGAAAACGTTAAAAATTAATGGAAAAAAAAAACGTCCTAAATGTATCCTAAGACACTATAGACTATCGGAACCAGGGTTTTGACCCTACCAAAACTATCAGAACCAGGGTTTTGACCCTATTGGAACCAGCGTTTTGACCCTGAAAACTTGGAAAATGAAGAAAAACAACAAAAAATGGCCAAGGCCAAATATAATTATAAAATTTTTAAAAATGAAAACCCAACTTACAGTTTCATGGAATACACATTTACACCCTTTATTTCAGGTTCCCCACACTTAACACTTTATTTCAGGTTTCATCGAAAATAATATCCAGAAAATGAATGAAACACCATACGGTAATTTTCAAAGATAGCGGAACACATAAATAATATTAAAATTCGCAAACCAATGAAATGTAAAATTGAAATTAATCAACCAATAAAAATTTACCAGCCTTATATTAATGAAAATGTAACTCTATTTTTAAAAAAATAAGGGGAGTGAATCAAAAACAGAAACTTAACAAAACATGCAAATGACTTCAGGGTGCTATCTCTCCAAATTGGCCAATATTATGCAGAGAATTGGTGCCATTAGGGATACATTTACATTTAGGATTCAGGTTAGGTTTAGGGATAACCTACATTTTAGGGTTCAGGTTAATTTAGGAATACAGACTGAGACTTCGGCATTTTTTTATTTTTTTGCTTTAAATCAAAAGTCACAAGTAAAGTAAACAAAACAAAGGAACTGACAAAAGCGTGTTTATAAACTATGTTACATTTAAACAAATATATAGTTTATTGGAAATAATCTTAATGCATTATTTCAGTTATACAGTTCAAACATCTATGTATAAAATACTTCTTTTGCACGAACTTTTTTCTTTGCAGCTGCTATTTTTTCCTTTTTGTTGCTGTCCGCCATGTTGGATATTGCATGCGCATTATTGACACGCAACTCTACTTCCTGCCAATTTTAAAATGAAAGAATAAATAATTTATAAAGAAACAAACATATGTATCTAAAAGAAAATCCTTTCTTTTAAAAAAAAATTAATTAAAAAATTGTGGAACAAGATTTATTTAAATCACGCAGGTTCAAAACGCCCCCAACCCCATAATTGCCTTAAAAATAAAACTAGATGAGGATTTTTTTTTACTAGTTAATAATAAGATTGCTGCATAAATAAAATGGGCATACGTCATATGACACGTCAATTAATTGAGTTCTTTAAGTTTATTTCAACCGTTATTAGCACAGCATTGAGAAACCTGTTCCTATGCTGTCGTTTCGACCCAGCTGCTTCAAAAATTACTTTCGAGATAGAAACCCACTGTAGAAATCCCTATTAGTGGGAGTCTGATTCTCCCCAAGGATGGGAGGGTAAAGATTTTAAGACGTAAATATACCATCCCGACCCTCTGCGTAAGCAGTGTCGGGCCGACTGGATGTCCTTGGGCTAGAGGGACCCCCATTGGTGAACCCGATCGAGCGGGTGGGGGCTGTCTTAGCAAAGGGAGATCTCCAACGTGCCGCTTCGCGGCCCAATATTCGGGCTTAGGGAGGGGCATAAAGAGCTCTATTATAAATAATCCTAATAAGTCTATGGTGGTGTCGTTCAACGTAAAAGGATTTTAGGGAGAGTGACGTAGCAACCAGTGGCGTAGTTAGGTAGGGTTGTTTTTTTTTGGGGGGGGGGGGTGTAATTTTTTCCCACCCCCTAAATACTATGAAGAAAAACCTCTGCATTTGGCCAAAAATGCCGCTCCTAAATATGCTCTATTATAAATAATCCTAATAAGTCTATGGTGGTGTCGTTCAACGTAAAAGGATTTTAGGGAGAGTGACGTAGCAACCAGTGGCGTAGTTAGGTAGGGTTGTTTTTTTTTGGGGGGGGGGGGTTGTAATTTTTTCCCACCCCCTAAATACTATGAAGAAAAACCTCTGCAGTTGGCCAAAAATGCCGCTCCTAAATAAAAATATTTAAATGCCGCCATGGCGGAAGCCCCCCTACCCACGCCACTCTGTTAGTTATCATGTACCGGTAATAATTGTTGCAAAATGAAACTCGATATCTGCCATATGATTGATTTTAAAGCACCTCACATTCTTTTTTTTTTTTTTCAACTCTCAAACCCATTATTTTCATAAATAAAATAATATCAAAGCACATTTCGGCGCCCCTATATAGGGTTTTACCCCCTTAGCTACGCACATGGGTGCCCGCAGAAAACTTTCTAGGGGAGCAAAAAAATCGATTAACTTTCCAGGGGGGGGGGGAGCAAAAATTTTTTAGTAACTTTTAATGTAGCCTAGTTTTAATTTACTGTAGCGTATTTGTGTGGTGAACGAACGGACAGGACATCAGCTTAGTTACATTCTCTTTACTTTCTCTTTACTTTAATACATTTTTTGTCTATTTTTGTCTAAATTTTTTTTTATCCAATCAATCCAGGAGTGGGAAAGTGCCCCCCTTGCCCCCCTGCGGGCGCCCATGACTACGCATCTGGTAGTCTATTCATTTTCGCTTTTTAAAACACACACACACACACGCACGCACGCACGCACGCACACACACACACACACACACACATATATATATATATAAATCTGAGAAAATTAAATTAAAGAGGCAAGTTTCTTGGCTCCTCAAATAATAATTCAAAAGGAGGATTTAATCATATTTTAAGTCTTTAGCATTATTCTATCACCGAAAAAATATTAAAAGAACATTTATTTTTTATTGTTCAAATAATTTTTTTCTGCTAAAATGTTAGAACGAAGTTATTTTAAAATTCCCTTCTACGTGAGATGGCACATTTGGAAGACGTGCTCTAATAACACCAAACTGAACATGAAGTATTTTTTTTTCAAGATGATATTAAGCCGTTTACATTGTAATTAGAGGATTCCACATATGGCAATAAATGGTTTGAGTAGTTTTCATTCACAAGGACATATGAACGTTTGCACAAAATTCCTATTCTATTATTAGGCCTAAGGGGTCGTCCATAAAGTACGTCACTTTCGGGAGGTTGGGGGGGAGGGGTCTAAGAAAGTGTGACAGTTTGTGACCGGTTTGGGGGGGGGGTGTAGATCATATGTGACTCATACACATGTCATTTTTTTTTGTATTTTAAATCATACATATAAAATCTAAAATTGACCGTGATTTTCAACTTCCTGTTGTGTTTGGATGTATTCTGAAAGAAGATGTCACTTAGTAGTGTTCAATTTTAACAGTTTTAGATTGAATTTTAATTTAATGTTAATTTTATAACAATTTAAAAAAATTAAAAAATATGTTTTAACTGTGGCGTGCAATAAAGGGTGGGGGCAAGATTTGTTACGGGAAGGGGGGGGTCAACAATAGCGTAACGTTTATGGCAGACAATCCTTGTAAGGATTGACCATTTCGAAAATTAAAAAAAAAAAATTAAGTTAATGGATTTTGTTAGTTTTTTTTTTTTTTTTTTTTGTTTTTTTTTTTTTGCACCCTTTTTTAAGGATACGATGGAATGGATTTCACTGGAAGAAATCACACAAGACCTGGGAATTTTTAATGGAGAATGATCTAGTTCCCAATCGGCAGATTGCCACTCTCCGCGCAGCTGTTGAACCCAAGTGAAATGACAGGGTGTTACAGCTTATCAATGTCATACCACCTAATTTTGAATCTTATCCCCCTTAGCCTTTTATCATGGGTTTGTTTGTAGCTGCAAATTAGGAGATGTCTGCAATCAGAGTTTCATTCTAAGAAAGTGTGACAGTTTGTGACCGGTTTGGGGGGGGTGTAGATTATAATGTGACTCATACACATGTCATTTTTTTTGTATATTAAATCATACATATAAAATCTAAAATTGACCGTGATTTTCAACTTCCTGTTGTGTTTGGATGTATTCTGAAAGAAGATGTCACTTAGTAGTGTTCAATTTTAATAGTTTAGATTGAATTTTAATTTAATGTTAATTTTATAACAATTTTAAAAAATTAAAAAATATGTTTTAACTGTGGCGTGCAATAAAGGGTGGGGGCGATGTTGCTATTGTAACAGCTCCTAGCAGATGACAGGGCAGCCTTGAAGCTTTCAGTAGCAGAGCTTTTTGCCCATGTTAATCTGGATGTTAAGTTATTTTCTGGATATTCAATAGAAAGATAATCCAATATATTATAATTTTGTTTTGTTTTGAAAATAAGAATAATTTTTGTAACACCATCATTATAATTATTTGAGTTTAATCAATTGCCTAAATGAATACTATCTGCTTGACTAACTGTTCAAGTTCAAGGATTAAATTAATTAAAAATGATAAAAACTATTTTAAAAATAATAGATTTAATTTTGATTTGTTACTTCTTATGTGTATTTTGAATTAAAGCAATAAAAACACAATAATATGCTGGCATAAAAAAAAAAAGGTTAATTTATTGTTATAACAATGTTAAAGGATAATCATAGAATGTGTCAATGGCTTAATATGTTTAACTAATAAGAATATGAATCTTAAGTCATATTGATGTACATCAGAGTTATCCGTGACAATACACAGTGACAAACATTTGTCCCCAAGAACTTCTGTGAACAGTTGCAGGTACTCAATAAATAAAAAAGTATCACAGTATCACAGTCATAAAAATTAGTTTTTGTGTTTGCAGGCTTATTATTTTTTTTTTAATATTAAGACTTCATCACCTCAATACTAAAGAGTGAGTGTTTAATTATTCCAGTTTAAATTAGCATCCAACCATCTTTCAGACATGGTTTAGCTTGTTACTGACCTGTTATAATCTGTTATTCTTTTAATACTTATTATAGATATGAACATATAGATTAAATAAGCATCAATTAAAATGTGGACATCACATATTTTTTTAGATAAAAGTAAATAAAATTGCAGTACAATTTTTATTTCAATATGTTTAACTACTCCGACGAGTTAAATTATTTTAACATCTTTATTAACTTTCCTTGTAGGCCTATATACAGATATAATACATTATCATAAGTACAAGATTTCCTTTGGAAACTAAGAACTCATTCCATATCACAGACAACTGATCAAAGTTACAAGCAGTCTTCATTGCAAAACATTAAAGCAGTTCTTTCCTATATGCTTCTTTAATTCTTTATTTGATTTTTTATTTAATTTAAAAAAAAATAAAATAAAGATTTATCTTTAATTTTGAACCCGGTTTTTAGAATTACTTTACAAAATATTTTATTTGATACACAACAAAATAAAGAGTTATTTATGTTCATTTTGAGATTAACAAGAAACTCCATTTCACTTCATTATTTTAAAATCTTATTTAATTGCAGAATCCAATTAATGTAACAAGCTTTTTAAAATGTCCTTCATCTGTGCAATAAAATTTCCTTCAACTTTACAGTAAACTTATTTCTTTCTTTATTTGTTTTATGCAGCCATTCATTCCTCTGAGGCACGTTTGAAGACGTTTGTAGGCCACTGTTGAATTGAACCAGTAATGTGGGGATGATCTCGCCCTGCCCTGCCTCATATATATATATATATATATATATATATATATATATATATATATATATATATATATGTATATATATATATATATATATATATATATATATATATATATATATATATATATATATATATGAGGATGTATAAATATATATCCATCTGACCTCATTTCTCATTAGTTTAACTCCAGGATAAAGCCAGGGATCAGATAACTTTTTAAAAATTTCTAAAGACCTTGGTCCCAAATTTTAACTTATTTCAAAGTTAATTATCCTTCGTAGGCCTTTATTATTGTGCCTACCTCGCCCATAGGATTAGGTGGCACTGAATCAAGATATAAGTAGGTACTTTTAATGTACTTGAAACAGAAGTTCACATTTGTATAGAATCACATTGGATCATTATTTAATTTGACAATAAAATCTTGTAATCAGATAGCTTTCTGTCAGCAGATGCCTTTGATCTTGCAGAGTCTTTCATTTTAACATCTGACGACATTGCTGTGGAAGGGGGAATATAAGATGAGCTATTTGGGGTTGTGACCTTTCTTCTGACAAATACTTTGTTCCCAGGTTTAGGCTGAAAATCCAAGTCCTGTGGAAAATTTTATTTGACGATACGTTATATATAAACAATATTTTCACTAGAAAATAATTAATATGAAATGAAATTTAGACAAGACAATGTGTTGTAAAAATGTAATATAACAACAAACATCATGGCTGTCACATTTCCAGTGTTTCTTTCTTAGTGTATTTACTTTGCAAGAATGTGACAGTTTATTTAGCATTACCCATGTTAGCTTTTCTATTTCAAATATTGCTATTGTTAAAATGCAGTGGCAAAATTCCAAAAGGGTTAAAATTATTTATGAATTCTGCTCTCCCTAGCCACAGTTTTAAACAGTGGATAGTGTGTTACTTTAAAATAATCACCAATACTTTATTTTTCAAGCCTCTTTTTTTGAGCAAGGGTAAAATAAAAGTCTCACCATAATAAAATAATATAAAAGAAAATTTTAACAAAAGTATAAATCTATATGCTATGAAACATTGAGCATCTATTTAACATCATAACCATTTGTTTCCATTTTTTTTCCTTGTAGTATTTTATTTTACCTGTGCAAGTCGTCTTAACTGTGTAACTTGGGGTTTACCCCTAGGATTATCCGTCTGAAGCCATTCTCTCAACCTATTTTCTAATGAGCCAAGTTTAGCGTCATGGTCTTCCATATTTTCCATCTCTTGGGAAAACCTAGACATAGGGCTGTGGACATAAAGTGTTACTGTGTCAATGTTTTGACTACAATAGATTCAGTGGAGTAGTAAGGGTTTGTGCTGCCCAAGATTTTAGTCGCAAATCCCCCCCCCCTCCTCCCCCCACCCCACCCATGAAAAAATTCTGCAGTTGGTAAAAAATGCCACCCCTTGATAAACAGAAAAAAAAGCGCAGTTTGGGGTGTACTTTGGATTCAGATTTATTATTTCCTGTGTGTGCATCTCATTAAAATAAAATTATTATTTTAATTTATGTCCCATGACAAAGAATTGATTTTTTAGGGCAGAATACTGAAAGTCAACTCTTCCTCATCTTTTTTTTCAAATTGATTAACAATTTTTCTTTGCTGATACTGCCAACAAAATGAGTTAATCACAATTTAAATCTTATTTTCTTACTCTTACAAATTTATTAAAACTGGCAAATTTTTACCTGTAGCCTCCCCTGCTGTCTTGTTCTTGATTTATTTCCCCTTGCTGATTCTCATAATCTCCTTTCCCATTTTTAGAATGTAACGAATCTTGAATGTCACGGAATGACCTTGGTTGACTTGTCATAATTCGGCCACAGATGACCCTTGTGTCAGGGTGAGAGTTCATGTGACCAGCAGCTGCTGCCATAATTGCACTGTTAAACAGATACTTTTTAAATATCAGATTTCTTTGAACATTACACTGCTACATAATGTTTTGACTACCATTTTTTAAGAACTAAAAAAAAGTTACCCTGATAAATAATTAACTGAATATTCCATATTTAATTATGTCATGTTGTAATTTTTTGGCCATTTCAAAAAATTTTCTAATTGACCAATACTTTAAGATTTTATTAATAACTTGAACATTAACATTTGTATTGATTTATTTCATTTTGTTTTTCTTATCATCACAAAGTCAACGAGGCAATTGTTGAAATGAACATCTGGTTTATCAGTATATATTATTTAACAGCAGAATTTTTTTGTTTCTTGTCCCCATACATAGAATGTTAGGTACAAACCTCTTTGATGTGTGAGGTAAAAGTCTGTCGAATCTGTCCCCCCTTTTTGCCTGTACTCTCAGCTTTGTTTTCTCCCTTAGTTTGATCAAAAAGAAGACACTTCCAGGTCCATGCAGGTCAATCAAAGGTCCCTTTATAATGCATGCAAGAAACAAACAAAAAAGAAACAATGAGCAAACATAGTTTTAGAATTGATTTCTTATAGAAACATAATCAGGAAAGAAAAGACATTCTCAACAAATTCATGTCATGAAATTAATGCTCTATCATGTGATAAATTTTGCCTGTGATCAAGAATTTTATATGACATAGTTATACTCTTGGGTCAGTTCACTTAAATATATATTTAAACTCACCTTATGGTTAAGGAACTCTTTCTCTGCCGAGAAGACTGTATGTTCTTCTTTACCTTTATCAGAAGCAGGTGGGGGCTTATTCCTACTTTTAAGTATTTTAAGTAGGTAACTGTAAAAAAAAAAGTGAAAGACTACATTCTAATCAAAATTCTTAATTTTTTTTCATTTATTTACTTTCCATTTTTGTTGACAGGCTTTGAAGCTGAGCATTTATGAAACTAATATTTTATTTGCAGAATTCATTATTTTTTACTATTTTACTAATCAGTATTCTTTATTTGGGTCGTTAAGAAAATATATTGTGAAAAGATTTGCTTCAGATGTTCATTAAGCTTTCAATAAAAATTTGTCATGATAAAAAAGAAAGTTTAAATTGGTAACAATCATATCCCATAATCCATTACATTATGATCTTTCTCATTTTGATTTTTCTTCTTCTTCATTCATCATGTTTGTAGACCAAACAATATATCAAACAAAACTTTAATTTTACTAGAAAATAGGATTTTAGGACCATACAATAAGAACAATCTTGTCTGTGTTTATGATACAGTACCAGTAAGTATAAATCAATTTATATAGAAATAAAAAATTATATCTCATAAAACTGGCTGAAGATAAAACTTTACTTAAGAGTTATGAAGATATGTTCTACACAGACTCCATCCAACCCCCCCCCCTCCCCTGCACTTAATGTCATACTCACCTCAAGAAAGGGATCTCCTGTGTTGGGTTCAACAACGAAAGCCTCGAAGCCAGTCTAACACCAATCTCCTCTCTCATAGCCTCGATGGTTCGCGGATGTCGCCGAACAAACAGACGTTCATAATGTTTCTGTTCAAGAACCAGAACTTCTGTTGATTCCTTACATATTGCCGTTTGCATGAAAGTCTGGAGGTCCATGGCCAGTTCAATGTCTCCTGTGTTTTAGACGTGGATATTTGAAGATTTAACTTTTAATAATAAATTTACGAGTATCATATGCCATATCAGAAACAGTGATTCTCATGCTCAATTTTATTGATCTTTAGGACATTATGTGATCCTTGAATGGTTAGGACACCATGTGATTCTTGAATACAATCAAATTAATTTTTACTATTCTCAAACTAAACTTTAAACTTCATTTGTCCACAGACTTCTCCAGACTACAGATGAAGTTCCTATGAAATATGATTATCATCCATTATTTAGTTAGATCAATGATAAAAATATCAAATAATCACTCTTAAGTTAATATTGTCATTAAGGGAGTGATGTATTTTGTTAAATTTTGGCTGCTTTTTAGTACTTCTGAAAAAATTTAAATGTCTTAGTTTAAAATGTTGTAGTTCAATTTTGTTTATCTTAATCAGAGTGTTTATCAATATGCTGACAATGAAAATGTGCAATGTAGTCAATAACATATTTCCATCTATTTAAATCAATAAAAGAATCATATCTTATCTAATGACAAAAACCAGGTTGTCAACCAGTGATACAAGAGCAACTTCATTTTTAGATCTATCGAGTCACACTTCGTTTCAACTCACCCACACTTTCATTAACTCCTAAATGACACAGCCTCATACACTTGCCGCCTTCTCTTCTCTTGATGTTGTTGCTGTTATTCAGATGGTGATGGTGGTTGCTGTGGCCGTGGTCAGACGATTGTTGTCGGCTGTGCTCTCCTTTTTTTATGAGCCTGAATTTTTTTGGGGTTAAGTTAATTGAACATACACTTCAAAATTACTATTTTCTTTTTAAGCTTTCTTTAGTTTTTTTTATATGCACTAAGAATTTTAAAAAAAATAATATTTTTTTGAGCCTTCATGTTGGTATGAATTAATTTTTGAAAGTAGATGATTATTATAAATATTTTTTTAATACATTTTTTGTGAACGTTATGCCGTGTTAATTTGAACTCTTGATGATATCACATGCTAAATGATGAATATAAGATATTTTCCACATTTAATTGAAATAAATTGAAGTGAGGTACCCAATACTCTGAACACCCCCTCTCTCCTACCTCCATACACACATAGGTAAAAAAATCCCAACTCACTTGTCTGCTTCATTCTCCCTGGCGGCCTTGAAAATTGCTGGGTACTGCTGTGAGTGCTGGGAGGCGTCAACTTGTATTTCAACTTGACCACTGAACAGAGAATTGTTTAAAATGCTCAAAATTTACAGATAGTCTCAAACCATTGGTCAAGTAGGGGGGGGGGTGGGGAATCACCCAAGATTTCCACCCACCCCCAAAGTTAAATATATCTGTATTTCATTCACAAATGTGTAAAAAAAAAGTACAGGAACTTGGTTCTGATGCCAGCCTGCAGGGCTCAAGCTAAAATTGCATGACACAACTCCTTATTAACGAGTTTTAGCAATGGAACAGTCTTATAACTGTGGACACTTGAATTACATCAATAGAATTCTACCCTTCAAAAAGAATTATCTTTTTAAGTTGTTGAAAAGCTTAATTCGACTGCTAGTTATATGTGTATATATATAGAGAGATATATAGATATATAGATAGATAGAGAGAGAGAGAGAGAGAGAGAGAGAGAGAGAGAGACTCTAGACAATAATACTCAGCATTCCATCTTATTAAATAACATATAATCTAATATAGTGTTACAGCTGGTTGTAAAACATATAAACACCAGGAAATCGGCTGTTACCCATAAAACATCAACCGACGCCAATACATTAATAGCAGTATGAGCACCAGACTAAAACACAAGATCGACAGTGGATTTTTGCAACACATCACTAACAAAAAAAAAACTACATGAGCGATTAGTATAGCTTTGATTGTTCTCTTAGAAGTCTTAGGCATGGTAACTCTACCTACCTGAGAATAAAATACATGTATGTTGTTCTGTCCCCTTGTCGAACTAAAGAGCTCTCATAGGCGTATCCGTCCTTGTAAAGGGCCATCGCCAGCTGTTTTCTGTATTTTGGCGACCAGTTGGAAAACAGTGGGTTGTTCTAGTGGGGGAAAAAATCATGTATTTAAAAAAAAATCATGTATTAAAAAAAATCATGTATTAAAAAAACATGTATTAAAAAAATCATGAATTAAAAAAAATCATGTATTAAAATAAATCCCTTTATATTTAAAAATATGTTGCGGAAAATAAAGAAATTTGAATTCATCAATACACATTTTAAAAACTTTTTACATATTATGAAATTTAAAAGACTGATTGTCTCATATAAAAAAAATGTTTAATTATACAACAAAAATTGTTTAATCATACAATAAAAATTGTTTAATTATACAACATAAAAATTCTGAGATCTTATAGCCTGTAGTTAGGTTTATTAGAAAACAATGAGAATTTTCCACCGGCTATCTGACTATCAGCTTGATATGCTACTTTTCCAGCGGCTGTCAAACTATGACCTTGACATCATACCTTTATGAAAGTTGTCTTCTGCTGGAACTCCTTGGCAAGAACTTCTTTCATTGACCGGTTGTACAAGGCTCTGTCGACAACGAGGAGATCTGTGCGCTCGTCTGCTACGATGGACGCCGTTCTGATGTTGTCGTCTGACGTCAGCGCTACGTCACCAAAAGGAGTTCCACTTTCTGGGGTAATAAATTTAAAATAAACTAAAGAAAAGATTAAACATCTCAGAAGTATTTAAAGTATGATTCTGGAATTTGTAAGAAAATGCAATGGACGAAGTCAGAAATTGGGGTTTGCGGGGTGGGGGTATTTTATGACTGAAGTCATGCACCGAGGAATGAAATTGGTCACGAAGTTGTGACGATGGAGGAGGGGGAGGGTCAAATATAATAAATATTTAAAAAAAACAGACCGAGGTGTCATTTTTTTATAGATGGAGTCCCAATGCCACGTAATAAAAACGAATGATCTCACCAAGTGATGTAACACAGTAGCCCAATTTGGCTCGGTCGAGTGCTCCCTCTTTATTGTACTGGATGATGTTATCGAAGTTGCCGTCATCCTCCTCGCCCTCCATCTGGTCCTTGTTGAGGATGTAGATGGTGACCTTGCCGTGAAGGACGATGTAGAAGCTGAAACAAACATTGAAAAGATGATGAGGAACAAGGTGAACGTGAATGGTGGGGAACATTTAGGAAGCATCATGGATTGCCAGATTGGAGGGAGGAAGTTGTGGGGGCAACTGAATGGTGGGGAACATCTAGGAAGCATCATGGATTGCCAGATTGGAGGGAGGAAGTTGTGGGGGCAAATGGTTATTTTACAACTCCCATTCTGGAATACGGCTCATGGACTGGTAGTTTCTAATATGTCTATGATTCCAAGTGGGGGAGTCTACGATTCCAGAAGGAGGAGTCTACGATTCCGGGAGTAGTAGTCTACAATTCCAAGTGGAGAAGTCTATGATTCCAAGTGGAAAAGTCTAAGATTCGAAGTGGAGGAGCCTATGATTCCAAGAGGAGGAGTCAACAATTCCAAGTAGACGAGTCTATGATTCCAAGAGAAGTGCACAATGTCAAGAGGAATCTACGATTCCAAGAGGAGTACGATTGCAAGACGTGTCTACAATTTTAAGAGGAGTCTAAAATTTAAAGACGAGTATACGATTCCAAGAGCAGACTATAATTCCTAGAGGATTAAACAATTTTAAGAGGAGTCTAAAATTCCAAAGGGGGGGGGGTGGTGTATAAAGTTCGTAGAGGTTCCTATGATTGTAATAGGGGTCAATGGTTCTAAAACATAACACATGCTGTTAAAAAAGAGAATGTACATACATTATTTAATCTCACCTTTCGTCAGCTTTTCTACGGGTTGGGAGCCCCTGGGATTTTTTTTAAAAATTAATAATTATCAAATAGGAATTTTTTTAAACCTGGAAAACAGTTTTTGTTAACTAATTATTTACATCTATTGTATTTCATTTAATCTAGGAATTAGGAAACATTAGTTTTTAAGAATATCGCAGAATTGTAGACAAAGCGCAATATAGGTCATTTCTAGGTTCGTTATTTTGTAATTTATCTGAAGAAAGCTATAGCAGTTTGAAATTCCAAATAAACCTTTTTAATTTACTGAATTTTAGATATTTCATCATACGGCTTCAGCTTTCCTCAGATGATTCACGCATTAACAAATTTTGTATACATCTTCTATCTTATTTCATTCATAAATTATTTTTGCTTAAAATAACAGGTTTAAATAACTTTAAAAGATCTATAGAATTTTCTTCTGAACAATATTTCTTTTTTTCTTTTTTGGTAAACACTGCGTTAAATATCACAACAAACCAGCTCAAACCTGTTCACTGTAAATATCATTTACTGTACAGTCTGCTGTTCTAATGCAGGCCTACTTACTTCCTTACTTACTTACCAGTCTCCGATGTCGCCTTGTTTGATGATGACGTCATCGCGATATTTCGTGACGTAATCGCAGTTCCGAATGATGTCGGCTAAAATGTCTGAAACAATGAAAATGACACGGTGTCATGAAACATTTGTTTTTACATTTTAAAAAAAAATTATGCTAACTTGTAACAGTACTTTTTTTTATGGATAAATGTTTGCGAGTGTTGCCCCTCAGGTCGAAGATTGCCATCGGGGCCAGATTATCAATTGGGGCAAAACGTTATTAAAACCACGAAAGAAGAAAATCAACAGACCTGGACTTAATAGGCTTTCGTGTAGTCGTGAGCAGTGCCAATATATGTAGCTATATATATTTTTTAATTGTTTGCAAACCACATAGAGATCATATGCGTAAATGGTTTTGCTTACCGCCGTAAATCTATCTTATAAAATGTGATGTCTTTTCAGCTATAAGCTTCAGGAGACAGCTGGAAGAATATTGAATTTCAGAAGGCAGCTGGAATAATATTGAATTTCAGAAGACAACTGGAAGAATATTGTAGTTCAGAAGACAGCTGGAAGAATATTGAAGTTCAGAAGGCAGCTGGAAGAATATTGAAGTTCAGAAGACAGCTGGAAGAATATTGAAGTTCAGGAGACAGCTGCACATGGAAGAATATTGAAGTTCAGAATACAGCTGGAAGAATATTGAAGTTCAGGAGACAGCTGGAATAATATTGAATTTCAGAAGACAGCTGAAAGAATATTGAAGTTCAGAAGACATCTGAAAGTATATTGAAGTTCAGAAGACACCTGAAAGAATATTGAAGTTCAGAAGACATTTGGAAGAATAGTGAAGTTCAGAAGACAGCTGGTTGAAGGTCAGAAGACACATGGAAGAATATTGAAATTCAAAAGACATCTGAAATAATATTGAAATTCAGAAGACAGCTGGAATGATTAAAAGTCAGATGTAATCTGATTGTATCCTGAATTTTGATCGAAAGAAATTTTGTCGATGGCAAATTGATAGACGGAAATTTGGTCGAATATTTTTTCTTTTTCAGTTTTAACGTTAAAATTTTGCTTCAAATTTCTTTTTGAACGCATTAATTTTTTTACTATATAGTATAGCGCGGTCAAAAAGAAATTTGACGAAAATTTTAACGTGTGAATTGAAAAAAGATTCGACCAAATTTCTGTTCGATCAAATTTCCGTCGATCAATTTACCGTCGACGTAATTTCTTTCGATCAAATTTCCGGTAACCGTAATCTGAAACATTATCTCATCCCATCATATTTAATTACTGCTGGCGGAGAATATCCATTACAAGCCAACAGATCATTGTTAATTGTAGAAGAGTGTGTGCGGTGTTGGCAAGGGAATAGGGGTGGGGGAAAAGGGTGGAAGGGGAGGTTTGGTGGCCTTAAAGTGGGGAAATAACTCGCAACAATCTATTTCCAGCAGAATCCCACATTTTTTGAATAGGAATTAACGAGCCCCTTGACGCGAGCTGGCCGGTGACAGGCAAAATATTGGAAAAGCGATTAATAAACGAGGTCTAATTCCTTTCAAGATTGGGGTTATCGTTCCTGGCAGATTACGTCACGTAACCTCGATTTCATTGCAGGAAACAAACGCAATGTACGGCCAAGAAAATTGATTTGAGTTTAGTTATTTCACAACTGTACAAAAGTATACTCACACTGTTCAAATAGTCTAAGAAATAGCGCCTCTCCAGCCTCTATAGAAAATAGTTTGGTTGTTGTTGTTTTTAAAATGAGTCGTTAAATCTTCTGAACTTCAAATAAATGTCTTAAAACAATAAAAAGTAAAAAAATAATATCAATTTAACTAGCAAGTTGTTGCCTTCGGTGGCTAAAATATGATTTAACTGCTTATTTCTTCATTTTTTTTTTTTAGATACTAGTGTTTTATGATTTATATGTAGCATGGTGAATTTAAAATTTTCATTCGCAACAACTGTGGTTACTTGGGAGAAAAACAACGTCGTCCACATTGGTCTAGGAATGATTATTCAATATTGATACGTTTCACAACGTTCAGACGGCAAAGTAAATCAACACTCAACACAGTGTTCTCATGTCATGAGCAAAGCTTTCTTACGCACCGCTCACAGGAAGACGTTCATTCTCGTGCACCAATAAAAACTTACATGAAACGTTCATGACCGGCCTAGCCGCAGCGCAAACATAAGGATTTAAAATATATATATATATTTATATAGCTCATTTATAAGGAAAAAAAACACGAACGTGGATCTAGATCAGCTTTTCTCAACCTGTGGGTCGCGACCCCTTTGGGGGTCGCGGGACCCTTTTCCAGGGGTCGCCTAAGACCATCTGAAAACAAATATATTTGCAGCTATGAAGTAGCAACGAAAATAATTGTGTGGCTGGGGGTCGCCACGACATGAGAAACTGTATTAAAGGGTCGCGGCACTAGAAAGGTTGAGAACCACTGATCTAGATGCTTAGAGGGTCGTAGGGCAAAAACTTTTTGGGAAACACAGAGTTGTGGCATTTGTTTAATTTCCTGTGGATATTTAAGATGGCTGCGTGGCTTACAGGAAGAGTTTCATTCTGAGGGGGGAGGCTTTTGGCTCACATGATGATCGCTCAGTGGTCGGTGGGTGAGGGTGTGGGTCAAAGAGATTCAGGAGTTGGGAGGTTAAAGACAGTATGGATGTGTGGAACAGGGAAATGAGGAGGTTGGCTAGAGAACTAGAGACAACGTTCACAAAAGTATAAGTATAAGCATAATGTTGTATCATTAAGTGAAAGGTCAACTGACCCCCCCTCCACCAAACACACACACACACACCATTCCGAGTGAAGCACGGATAACTTCTCTAGTAACTATATTATTGATGTTTATAGTGGGATATGATATTTATAGTGGGATAGGATATTTATATTGGGATAGAATATTTTCAGTGGGATATGATATTTATTGTCAGATAGCCATATTTATAGTGAGATATGATATTTTTAGTGGGTTAGGATATTTATAGTGGGATCTGATACTTTTAGAGGGACAGGATATTTATAGTGTGATATATCAAATTGGGTATTCAAAAAATAAATAGTTGATGGAGATTGTGACGGATATCCCGACACATCCGCAATGCGACCATTTTCTAACCAAGCGACATTGACTTTCTTTTAAAACTGGACTGGGTGAGTTTCAGACTCCGATATTATTATCAGGTATCTTGACAGAACGATTTTAACACACTTCCTTCTTCATACCATAAACAATGCAGTCGCCTTTTCATTGGTCCACTCTGTTACTATTCCGTCGCGATTCATTACACACGCCAAATTAATACACACTTCAATGCCATTTATATTACACATGGGGAAATTTAAGAATTCAGGAAATAGTATCTTCATCGCCGTTGTCCTATTTTGTCGCATTGGTGGCTTAAGGTGGAATTAACTAACCCACCACCAACACACCAAACAGCTTGTAAAACAAGGTCACCAACCAACAAACAACAGAGAAAGTCCAACAATTGCCGACAAATCACCCATAATCCCACGCGTCAACTCCAATCTTTGCCGACCAGAGGCACGGGGGAGGGACGACTGATAAGAGGGGGACACAAGCATGTCACTGAGTCGCCGCCAAGAGTAGCCCGACGTGAACAGCTCATGTGACGTACAGCCTTTGAAATGGGAGCTTACAGAGGGAGACATGTTTGGTTTGTCTGTTGTTTATTTCATTGTTTTTGACATAAAAAAATCCCTAATTGTAAAAAATAGGATTAAATAGGAAATATTTATTTGCTATTTTAAAGCTATAGGGTTCGTCCCATAGGATCTACTATGATTTGCCTCCGCCTTTTTGTCGCAACCGTTTCGCCTCCTGGCCATTTCGCCGCCATATTTTCGCCTCCTGGCCATTTCGCCGCCATATTTTCGCCTCCTGGCAATTTCGCCGCCATATTTTCGCCTCCTGGCCATTTCGCCGCCACATTTTCGCCTACGGGCCATTTCGCCGCACTGTTTCGCCTCCGGGTTATTCCACGACTGGCCGTTTCCGTTTTGTGCCGGATGTGTACAAAGTGAGCTAATCTATGGATTACGACATCACAGTCCCGACCCTGAAGGCGAGGGATATTCCTCTTGTAGAGCCACGCCCACCAATCACGTCACGATACTACGGCAAATGTTTGATACAAACCATTTTATACTTAGCTGTGTCAGCGTTCAGCATGATGGGAGCAGGGTTTCTTTCAGCTATATCTCCAGGGGGACCCCTGACCCCCTGGGAAAAGCCAAGGGCGCCCCCCCCCCCGAGCAAAAATATATCCAACAATAAATCAACTGGCTAAAAAAAAAACCCAACAAAAAACCCACCGCCACGCCCCCCCCCCCCCAAAAAGCCGGAAGGGCCCCCCCCCCCCCCCGGGGGCGGGAATTTCTGAAATGATCACTGGACGGGAGCTCGTCAATTTTGTCGAGTTTATGAAGGTCTCTTGCCCAAGCCACCCATCCATGTGGCGCTTACCCAAAACGAATCTAAAAAACATGACTTTTCACAGAAGGTACAATTTAAACAATCTAAAAAAAAACTGGCTCTTCACAGAGAGTATAATTTAAACAATGTAAAAACATGGCCTTTCACAGAGAGTAAAATTTAAACACTCTTAAAAAAAACATGGCTTTTCACAGAGTGTAAAATTTAAACAATACAAACACATGAGTAATCAAGGTGTTATAGGATTACATATCTACGTCTTTTTTAGATGTCATGATCATAGGATACATGTCAGATTAGAATCCTTTTTATATTTCACATTTTAAAATTAAATTTTGTCCCGAGCCTGAGCCCTCCATTCAAGTTCATGTTTTAGAATTTGTGTAAGATTTGTATAGAAATAATATTTTGTGGCGCACAGGGGCAATTATCTATGTGGGATTTCTATAAACCCGAGCTCATAATCTCTATCGGGATCTATAAATAGGAAGTTTTATAATTTACTATGCTCGCCCGAATCTAGTTGCCCCCGTTCCCCCCCCCCCCCCCCGCAATCTCCCTCTTTTTTCACAAAAAACAATTTTCAAACACTACAACCAAACACCCACCCCTCCCCCCAAAAAAATGTACCAAAAAAACAAACAATTTCTGAAAGGGCCTCTTTCAAATTAAATTCTGGTATGAATACTCGGTACTTATTGTAAGCCAACGGGATTGCCCAGTCGCTGCAGTGCTAAACTATTTTTCAATTCATTGAAACTGACAAGTTGTCTGGGTGAGTCCATTAACTTTTTTTAATTTTTAAAAATGGGGGTTGGGGGGGGGAGTGTTGAAAAGAGCAAACAATACGGAATCGATAACTGGTTTCGTCATGAGCATGAGCTCTTTTGAGCAGCTCGTGTTGGCATTGAACTTGGAACAGTGGTTTTTAACCTGGGTTCGATCGAACCCCAGGGGTTCAGTGAGTCAGTCTCAGGGGTTCGGCGGACGTCTAAAAAAAAATCAGAAAAAAAAATCATATTTTTATTTGTCCTATTAAGAAGGGTTCGGTGAATGTGCATATAAAACTGGTGGGGTTCAGTGCCTCCAAAAAGGGTAAGAGCAACTGACTTAGAAGCTGGGTTAAAGGTTATTTGGACAAGTCGTTTCAATACTGTACAGTAGGCTGAAATAGTAGGGGGAAATAGAAATTGGATTCAATTGTGTCTGACACGCGATGCGCCTGCAATTCACTATAGGATAGGTAGAATATTTAGAACGAATTTATTCGGACTCTAAGTAATTTATTTTTATTTATTATTATTATTTTTTTTTATTATTTATTTATTTTTTTTTTTATTTTTTTTTTTTTTTTTTTTTTTTTTTTTTTTTTTTTTTTTTTTTTTTTTTTTTTTTTTTTTTTTTTTTTTTTTTTTTTTTTTTTTTTTTTTTTTTTTTTTTTTTTTTTTGGGGGGGGGGGGGGGCAACTTGGACTAGTAGTAATCAATGGCATATTCTTTAGAGAAAAAAAAACTATATTAGTTTAAATACCATTTTGAGCAACTGTACCACACATAGGGTCGTTTATAATCATTTCTTTCGTTCAAAGAAGTAATTTAAAGAAAAATTAAATTGAAGACTCGACAATCAGGCCCATTTACATCACAACTTTCTGAATGTTCTCGTCTCAAGCGTCCCTTGGATGTAACTGAGTTTGGTGACGCCCCTGCCTCACATTTATCGGAGAGTGATTTGGGGGGGGGGGGCGGAAGGGGATGTGAAAGGATGGAAAAAGTTCGCAGCTTCATGACACTAGAGAAATGCAACAAATTCACTGCATGTTTTTTTTTTTTTAAAATCCTTCGCTGTGACGTCATGGGCTGATTTAATTGTTTCGTACACAACTCCCCGACCGCACAAAAGATCGATAAAAAACAAAAAAACAACACCCCCCCCCCACCCAAAAAAAAAGCATCGAAATATAACATAACAATGTACAGACGGCAAAAAATCAGTTACAATTGTAATCGGATTCTCATGGCAAAATCGATTACAATTATCAGGCGCTTACGTTCCACACAATCAGTGAAAGGGAGAGAAGGCGTGTTTGTGTGATGGGTTGGGGGAGGGGAGGGGGTGGGAGGTCATTTCAACAGAAATCAAAAGTGCATGCATTTGTTCACACTTTGTGTGTGTGTGTATGTGTGTTAAACACATAATTCGATAATCTATTATTGGCACTGAGAACTGAGGTATACAGTAAAGGGGTGGGCGTATGGGGGTGCTGTGGACTGACGTTTGTTTTTGAAATAATTCCTAGCATGGGTCATATCTTTTCAGAGAGGTGATAGAGTAGATACAGTGAACTATAGAAGACCCTCCAGATAGGCCTGCACCTGGAGGGGGGGGGGCAACCATGGCACTTGTCAGGGGCCCAAGCTAGATAGAGGCCCACCCTTTCTTGAGTTTATTATTTTTATTTTTTTATACGCTTTAAAATATACGCAGATGTTTGAAACACGAAACGGGCCAGAACTCTGTCAGCAGCCCGGGGCCCAGAATCCTAGGTGCGGGGCCCTGCTCAAGATTAGGCAGACGATTGGACTCAAATTCCTTCGACTTTGAACCTCACAATTTTTACACATGTGTCAGGAGTATTTCTGAATTCTATTTTGTGCGCGTTAAACTTCAATGTTCAGAATACTACAATGTTCAGAATACTACAATGTTCAGAATACTACAATGTTCAGAGTACTACAATGTTCAGAGTACTACAATGTTCAGAGTACTACAATGTTCAGAGTACTACAATGTTCAGAGTACTACAATGTTCAGAATACTACAATGTTCAGAATACTACAATGTTCAGAATACTACAATGTTCAGAATACTACAATGTTCAGAATACTACAATGTTCAGAGTACTACAATGTTCAGAGTACTACAATGTTCAGAGTACTACAATGTTCAGAGTACTACAATGTTCAGAGTACTACAATGTTCAGAATACTACAATGTTCAGAATACTACAATGTTCAGAATACTACAATGTTCAGAATACTACAATGTTCAGAATACTACAATGTTCAGAATACTACAATGCTCAGAATACTACAGTGTTCAGAATACTACAGTGTTCAGAATACTACAATGTTCAGAATACTCCAATGTTCATAATTCTACAATGCTCAGAATACTATAATGTTCAAAAGTGAATTTAGCGAAAAATAAAATTCCGTTTAAAACCATTGCAGCAAGTTTGACTGTTCAAATCTGTACAATATAAAAAGATTAGGACTCAATTTTCTGTCAGCCATTCACAAACAAACACACACACAGACACACACACAACACACACACACACACACAAAGGGGGGAGGGCAATTTGCAGCTTGTAATATAAATGACCCCAATAACTTATGAATGGAAATGTCTACAATATTGACATGGAGCTGCGATGTGATCCTGATATAACAGTAATTATAAAGGGCTCGAAAGGGCGTCGTAGGAAGGAACGTGCAACCACTTCGTAGAGTAAACAGTTTTACTTTCACACTAAAAAAAAAATCAAAGGACCAGCACTCCCATTCTTTCGGGTTATACTTCGATTCTAGAAGGGACGTAACTCCTGTTCCATTCATTGCCGAGTTTACTCAATGTAAACATTTCGACTCCTGTGCAATAAGGGGCCTGCGCCGTCACATCAAAAGCTTGTAATGGATGCGTAGTGACTTTAGAGGTAAACGCAACGATTGTATTACATAAGAGAAAAAAGTAAAGCACTATAAGGCAGCAGTGTGGCCGAATACGGCTAAGACAGTACTTTTCGAACTGAACACGTCGGCAGTTCATGAGGGAATTGGTACGGAAGGTCGAGGTCAAGTCCAATTTCCTCCCCCGCCACACACCCACCCGACTTTAGGTAAACAAATATCAATTGAGCGTCCGAAATCAAATGGACATATTAGTTTTATATCTGCAATAATTTCCTCCTACCGGTCCGTAGTTGTAGAGCCAGGGTCAAGGACATCATAAGTCAATGCGCGTATCACAAAAACTGATCTTATTATTGAACATAAAGCTATCCAGTGGCGTGTCCAGGATTTTACGAATGGTGTGTGTGGGGGGGGGTCAGCGACCGAGCCCCTGAAGGAGCCGAGTAGATATGAAGACGCAAAACCGAGTGAAAGGGTGTGTGTGGGGGGAGGGGGGTCAGCGACCGAGCCCCTGAAGGTTGGCGTGTCCAGGATTTTACGAATGGTGTGTGTGGGGGGGGGGTCAGCGACCGAGCCCCTGAAGGAGCCGAGTAGATATGAAGACGCAAAACCGAGTGAAAGGGTGTGTGTGGGGGGAGGGGGGTCAGCGACCGAGCCCCTGAAGGTACCGAGTAGGTATGAAGACGCAAAACCGAGTGAAAGTGTGTGTGTGGGGGGGGGGTGGCCCTCACTGAGCCCGTCTCCGGACAATTTTTGATAAATTCAACATGCAGTGATGCATTTTGGCGCATACCGAAACTTAGTTGTGTAGCACTCGACACACGATCGGAGATACCTGTGGAAACGTATTTGCTATTTGGGGAAGCATTAATCAGCTTTTCACAACCTTGACAATGCATTTCAATTTCAGAACATGATGAGATGAAATCACGTGGCGCATAATTTAGTATTGAAAAAAAAATGTCTCCAATTTCATGTGTTCTAAATGATTTAGCTGTATATGGATTTTTCGTTTGTTTAAAAAAGTTAAGTCTACAACCAACGCAGCCCCTCCTCCTTGTCTAATCTCCAGGATCTAACACAGGAAGTGTTCTCACGGTCGAACGTTCCATTGTAACTGACTTGCAGATGATCTATCGGGGAGACAAGCTATTTTCAGGAGGTGTACATTGTCCGTGTATCGATTCATAAAGTCAAATGGTACTGTATGTGGAACATCAGAGTTCATTAATAATTGTTGCGACTGGATATTATGTTTGATTACGCGCCGTGTGTTTTTTGAGAGATTGATGAGTTAGTGAACGCTCTTCCCTGCGTTTGACTTGGTGACGTATTTTTTTTTAATGCTTATTATGACGTATTGTCTAGTCTGTTTTGTGACGTACGTTTTTAGTCGTGTGGCAGTCTTGAAAGGAACTTTGTGACAGGAGGTTGTGTTTAATTTCTTTATGATAGCGCGCTGCCTTATACATGACTATGGAATTTACAGTCTGTGTGTGTATAGTTGGATATTAAAGTTGCATTTGTTTTTGAAAAGGGACTTGAACTGATTCAGTGCTGATACGACGTATTTCAACGTGTGAAAAAATTTGACGAATGAACCAATCTGGCAGAAACGGGAGACTGACACGGTTCTACTCACTAGTAAAACAAATACGGAGATTGTGTCATAGAATTAATTCCGGTCACTTTTTAAAAAATTTTTTTTTTTTAAGGCAGCTCTTCGGCCGATCAATAAAGTTGGCATTGATATGTTATCTTCCCCCCCCCCCCCAACCCCAATCATTACGACTGACCCAACGTGAANAAAAAAAATACGGAGATTGTTTCATAAAATTAATTCCGGTCACTTTTTAAAAAATTTTTTTTTTTTAAGGCAGCTCTTCGGCCGATCAATAAAGTTGGCATTGATATGTTATCTTCCCCCCCCCCCCCCAACCCCAATCATTACGACTGACCCAACGTGAACACTGGCGATTTCAACCTTTTAGCGGCCATTGAAAACCGCCTTCGATTTGATCAACACACTGAACAAATTGAATTACCCCACGCTGTTTGAAACGTTAAAGGAATAGCCTTCCACATTTTTTTTTCTTCTCTTCAAATCCAAAACCGTGAAGAAAAAAAAAAGGAACTTGACTAGTTCACTAAAGGCCAGCCAATCATTTTGAGATGAAAAGTGTGTTCGTTAAATGCTGCAGCAGAAATGGCGTAAGAGGCGGAAATTGGGGAAAAAAAAGCTATTGAAATTAATACTGTTAGCTGGTGTGACAGAACTATCCACTGCACTACGGTTTAGCGACAAATTATATTTTGTGCGCTAATTAGCATGGGCGATTAATTAATTTATTTTTAAGGGAAAGATAATCTCTCTCGTTAAGTCTTTTTTTTTATGTTATCTTGAACTTTATTTATTTTTATTTTTTAATTTTTTAAAAGAGATCATTTTAAGATTCATTGACTGCCAAAACAGAACGGGAACACGGAATGGTTAATGATTTATCACTATCGATTTCGATAAGAATTTAGAAAAAAAATCTTCTCATGCGAGCTGGGATGTTTAAGGCGGGCAGTTGGTAAAAGGAGAAGCGACCATAGTAGAAAGCTGGGAAAAAACAAAACAAATGGTTGATGCCGTCCCAATCAGCCAGTCATATGGCGCAACAGCAAATGAATTGGCTTGGTCCCTTGCCTGTTATTCAACCTCCATTGAACAGGGTGCCATCAGAAAAGGGTGCCAAAAGAACACCTCCCCGCAACACCTCCAGTGACGCCTCCCACTAAAACGGGGGGGGGGGCAGAAGAAGAAGGCTATATAGAAAATGTAAACAAATGTTAACGTGTTTCCATTGTGTGATGTTCAAAGAAACACGACTCGGAGAATTCTGATCCATAAAACTACACAAATGTGGGATTAGACAAATTTGCTGAGATCATATGACATTGTAGGTACCATCATAGTTGAGAAAATTGCTGAGATCATATTCAGCAGCGTAGTTTTAAAAAAATTACTGAGATCACATGTAGTTACCATCATGGTTTAAAACAGTGTTGAGGTCATATGTAGTTACCATCATAGCTTCAAACGATGGTTAAAACCGGTGCAGTTAAAGTGATATTGGTGGGTTTAAATATCATACACGTTATCTTCAAAGGCAAAGATGAAATCAATAATTTTTGTTTGAAACTGATGAGTTCAATGCATAAGGAGAGATCAGTCGATGTGTTAGCCACAAATTCTACGCCACAAAAAAAAACAACAAAAAAAAAACCAATGAAATTCTGATATAACAGGCAGTACTCTCTGAGGAAGTGATTCGTTTGAGAACTACTTTCATGTATAGACCAACACTTAAAGTAAAAGTCAACATATTACATTTACCTAGTGAAAAACTCTTATTAAGTACAACAGTCCTCTGATATAGCTAATATTTTATTACATGACTAGAAATAACCCACCAAACCCTTGTGGTGGCAAAGCGCGAACTTCCCATCTACTCTAGGTTACTTGACTTGGGCTGGTCCACTGTTCCGGTATTAAACAGAAACTCGTCCCTCTCCCCCATAGACAGCGACGAGGCCATGACAGGCAATTCAGGCTCATACCAGCAAGAAGCCAGTATAGGAGCTGCTCATTCCTGCCCTAAAAGGAACAGTTGAGGCGACAACACTAGACACATTTGTGTCTATTGCCTCAAGCCTTCAAACCCCTAGTGCATAATTTCCTCATCACCACCAGTAACAGAAACATTGCAAATCCCATCTACATGCATAGGAGCCAAAATTATCAATAAATTGATCGTGGGCCCTTAAGATATAGAAGAAGAGGAGAAGAAGAAGCATGCATTCAAGTTACTTCCCATCTACTTTAAGTTACTTGACAAAACATGCACTCAGGTAAAGCCCTTTATTTCGGCCCATATTAGCGCTAGCCTCTGGTAATTTTTCCTTTGCGCGCCCATTGAACACAGCGTTACAGGCATACGTGCCGAGCTAATTATCATTTGTGATAATAAAATAATTGTTTTTTGTTGTTTTTTTTTTATTCAATAGCGATTTCTATGTGTGGACATTGCCGAGACGGAATCAGAATCTAAGAATACTCCCCACTTCATGAACGCAGACCATAAATTTCACGTGCTTTGTTCGATGGCAATCATTCTTGGCATTCTCTGAGCCTTAAAGTGCAGGTATTTATCCAGAGGAATTCCAGGTTCCGCTTGATGCTATCACCACCGTTCAAGCCGCGTGACCTCGGTGATGGCAGCACCTTGTAAAGTGCCATCAGACCGTGCCGTCGGCGGGTGTACTAGGCAATCGGGAAACGATCTGTTCCTTTTGTTTCGGACCATCCGTAAATGGCTGAAACATGTTGTGCCGATTGCCATGGTAACATCAACACTGCTCCGCCTGGTGGGGTAACTTCCCATTACTTTGTGTTAAACTTTAAGAACTATACATGGGCTGCCGAAAGGGCACCTTTGCTAATCCACCTAACGATGGACACTTAAAGTTCTTTTGATGTTACATGAATGGTGTTTTTGGGGTGAACTTTCTACATTAAAAAAAAGAAACCCAACCAAAAATCCATTAACTAACCTTCATCAAAGTCGTAAACAAATTAGGACCGGACTCTGAAATTTGAAACCATACACGATTTTTATCCGACCTTGACCTAAGCTAATTTCGGTCTCAAATGGAATGTTATTTAGTCTGCAGAATAATATTTTTTTTTAATGATCTGAACAAGTTTCATCTATTAACCACCCACCCCCCAAACCGCCGGGCCCATCTTTTCACCTCAGCAATCAGAACATTGCGCACAACAAGTGAGAAAACAACCCCTCAATCATTTTTTCCCCCTTTGATGTGATTGAAAGGTATGTCCTTTATTTCTAGCGACTGCCTTGTAATAGATCAATTCATAAGGAACAGCTGTTTGTACTACAGCGGCATATTTCATACTGAGAAATTATGACGTTAAGTCGGGTTACTGAAATCTTTTAGGGAAAAAAATAGCAAACATTAACCAAAAAAATATATTTTTTTTTTAATGTTGAGGCAACACTGAGGGGGAAAAAAAAAACAAGCAAATGTTGACAGTGCCCCCACCCCCACCAAAAAAAAAAGTGCTCACTGAATGACTGAGAGTTGTCGTTACTGCACTTGTCAAAGCTAAAGTGCAAGTCTAATTGCCGTATTGTGCTGGGACAGTTAGATTCCATTACTTGATGTCAAAGGAACAGGGCAGCTGATATAAAAAATAAAAAAAAGAGGAAGTTTCTCTGCTCTCTTCGATTTGTGCAAAAGTGTAACGTTATTTACAACACAAGTTGGTGGAAGCCACTTTACTAGGTCCACACGGGGATGTAGTTAGAAATAAATCAGCTTTGAACCTTTGATCCACTGGGGTTTTAGTTATAAAGAAGTCAGCTTTGAACCTTTGGTCCAGGGGGGGGGGGTGTTAGTTATAAATTAGTCAGCTTTGAACCTTTGACGCGGAAGGTTAAAACACTCACACACACAACATCAACTCAACTAAAAAATATAGACCGATGAAAGGTTTCTTAAACTGTGATACATGGACACAACTATTGTGCCAGGCTGTACACAAAGATGTGACTACAGTAAATGTACAGAAATCCAGCGGAGTCTGAATTAAGAAGTATGCGCATGACGGTGCTTAGATTACTGGGACAGCGGTTTTATTTATTTAAATGGTACAACCTTCAAACAAAATGTGAGAACCGATGAGCTTATTTACTTCAACTTATATATTGGAAAATATCTTGATCATTTCGTTCTGTATTAAAATTGTTTTTAATTTTGTTTCATCAAAAACATTGGATGTGATTTCCAGCAATGTAAGGTTTTGTTTGTTGGTTGGGGGGAGGGGGGGGGGAAGTGACGTCTCGGAGATAGTTGGAGTGTTCAAAGAACCATTATATGAGTACACGTGTCTTATATTGTGACCTTACGGACAATTTGTGTTAGATAACTTTACATGCAGTTTTCAAGTAATATAAATTTTATTAAAAAATATATAAATTTACTTTCTTTAAAATATCAAATCAGAAATTAATTTCATATCATTCACAATATGGGTGCTATATAACTGCATGATGATGTTACAATGTCATCAGCTTCACCGCACTTACTTTAGCGTTATTGGGACTTCTACACTTAGCTTTTTAAAAATTAAATCCTTTATATTAACTTCACTTTTGTGTGGGCATGGCAAAGTCTTCGAACGGCTAAGTGACCCACTTCCTGTCAACTTATCGAAATAAAATTCCCGATAAAAAGATATCGCGAGTGCATTTGGTAGTTAATATTTTCTTTTTTTTTTTTTTTTTATGAAATAGTTGGTGAAATAAATCTACGGTGTAAAAGCCGGTGGGACATTAGAATAAAAAAAAAAAATTCATTCAAAGGATTCATACAAAAAAAACTTTGTTTTTAACGGTTGTTTCATTTATAATGAAATTATTCAAAATATTTATAGTTAGTTTAAATAAATAATTTTTATATTAGAAAAAAAAATAGGCGAAGATAAATTAATAAATTAATTATTTTTTTTTTGGAGGAATATCATTTTTGATTGCATCTTTCATTTGACACTACAAACATTAACAATGTAGCAATGCAATGGTTGCACCTTTTTTTTTAAAACGGTTAAATAAATTATTATTTTAGTATTCTTTGATTTAAGAGCCAGCCAAAAGATTTTAACCCAACAAAAGATAATTCATCTTAAATACATTTGTCCTGCCTGCTGGGGGAGGCTCTTAGCCGGAAAATTCTTCTTTCACTGTCCTTATAGATTTCATGCTTCTCCCATATCTCGTTCCACTGTTTCCCTCTTAACTACACAGCACTTACGAGAGGTTGGATGTCACTCATTTATATTTTTTAGGCTAACCCTTTTTACTGATGTGATCTAACTATACAAAATTCTCAAGAGGACTACGCAATCTCGCATATTATTTCATGGGACATTATGGTGCGTGAGCCATTGAATCTTAACATATGATGAACCTACAGCACCAAGTGTGCGCTTGTGAGCAAACAACGGAACAGAGCGTGGTGTAACAGAGGCGCGTGTCAGAACACGGCAGTGCATCGTCATTCATGTGAGAACCTACCGGAAGTGCGTACAAGAACATACCGGAACTGCACGGGCGGACATGACAATGGTGTGTATGGGCCCCGAACACTGCGCCTGGCGTACAAACGTATCGTCACCATGGTCTGGGAACGTCGGGGGCAGAATTCATTCCATTGTGAAACTAGCATGATTGGCTCGAACTTCGATTAGGTCTAATCGAACTTTGGGGAAATCATTGATACTATTGGAGAAACATAGGCTTACGGTAGGATAAGAGATATGGAGAGAGAGATGGAGAGAGAAGGAACAATAGAGAGGGAGAGAGAGAGAGATGGAAAGGGAGATAAAAAGAGAGAGAGAGGGGGGAGATATAGACAGAGTGGAAGAGAGAGATAGAGAGAGAGATAACAAGAGAGAAAACAGGAGAGAGAGAAAGAGGGAGATAGAGACAAGGGAGAGAGAGGGGGAGGAAGAAAGAGTGGGAGATAGAGGAGGGGAGAGAGAGGTAGAGAGAGGGAAGAATAGAAAGGTTGAAATGTTTAAAGAAGTGAAACTTCTCAGCTTTATGTGGAAGAAGGGTTTTGACCTAAGAGGTGATTTCCCACTCACGAAGGACCTATGCCCATGATTGCGGTCGACAAAAGGTCAGTGTCCGCACAGTGTCCAGTTAAACCGTGAGAGTCGAGAGATACCTACCGGCCTTGAGTCCCTTGAAAAGCTTGGCCTTGCTCCTGAGCCACGGCACCAGCTGGTTGATCTCACTGTCAAATCGTTTATCTGGTGGCTTGGAGATGACGCGGAGGGCATTCTCGTATTCTTTGGACATTCTGGATTTGAAACCACGACAATCAAACCTCAGTCTTGCTTTTAGAAAAGTTTTTTTTTTTTTCCCCCAAGAGCTCAAACTCTAGCAGACTGTTGATTTTTTCCAACAGCTTGCGCCCTCCTTCACGTTTGACATTGGTCCGACTCTATTCAGAACATATCCTGGACTCTTTTAAAAATTAGTCTTCATTTATGAACACAAACTGTTCAATATTCAATGCAATTTTTTAAATTTTTTTTTAGAGATGCGTGCTAATTTAAGACATCTCCACATCGCTGATTAAGTCTTTGGGTAGCGACGAAGCTGGCAATGCAAACTTTGAGCCAAGATTTCAAGACCTTACTGGCTTCCCATTAGAATATTTTGTTAAACAATAACAATGAAGCACATACGTCACTCAGTTGACGTTCCTGTAGTCAGTGTATTTGGAAGTGTCCTGACAGCCGCTTCTGGCGTAGTTTTCTGTGTACCACTCTTGTGTGTGCGTGTGTATGTGTGTGTGTGTGTGTGCGTGTGTGTGTGTGTGTGCAGGCGGCCCACGTGAACATTCAGTAGTTGTTTGTTGTTTGTTTTTCATTGAGCTAAATCATCTGTTCGGAGATGGCTGTCACACATTGTGGTTTATTTTTCATGAAACTGAAAGTAGAGATATCTTTTCACACACAGCAATTCAACGTTATCCATTGCGAGACGTTTCTGGAATGCGTCCCGTGGTTATCTGCCCCCCACAGTTCTGGAAAGGAAAGTTAGACAATAGTTTAGTCATAAAAGTGGTCGCAAATGTATATATATCTATCTCTCTCTCTCTCTCTCTCTCTCTCTCTCTCTATATATATATATATATATATATATATATATATATATATATTTAAAATTTATATATTTATATATATACATATATATTTAAAAGGTTTTTAATTGCTTAATTATCATAAATGTACTTTGAGTTATACATAGAAACACAAACAAAATAAATTTAAATAATATAATAAAATAAATATGCATTAGCTGTAAATTCCCAGAAGCTTTAAAAAAAAAATATAATGTTGTTTAAACGGTAACATGATAATAGATAATGGCTAAAACCGACATTAGATTCTTATAGAACAAGTTTACAATACCTTCCAGTGCTCAAACTCATTTACTGCCTCAATTCAAACCTTTGAAACATCTCCGCCCCCCACCCCCCCACCCCCCGTCAAACCCTCAGTTTCTCCGTGCCGTCTGACATTCACCGCCGTGACGTCAGAATGCCATTCAAAGGACAATTTTATTTGAATTGCTTCCCTTGTTAAATCACGTGACTTGCCCCAACCAAACAAAAAACGAGGACCAAACATTGTAAAATAAAACAAATAATGTTTAAACAAATAGTTTCTCTATATGTTATGTTATTTATTTGGATGAAATTGACGCAAACCAGGACATTGAACCTAGCCGCACAATCGGGCTTATCAATAAGTGCTAAAAAAGTGTGTATTCCTCCAATAAAACAAACTCTCAATGCAAACTGTCAATAACACAAAACTCTCAATACAAACTGTCAATAACAAACTCTCAATACAAACTGTCAATAACAAACTCTCAATACAAACTGTCAATAAAAAAAACCCCTCAATGCAAACCAACGACCGGAAATGAAGATACAAACTCATTTTTCACATTTCGGGAAAAGTTTCCATGACGTGTTATCACACTGACTCGGGGTCAATGATTCCGCGGTTCTGAATACAAATCATTAATTTCTTCTACCAAACATTCAAACATCGCCAGCACAGACGAATACAGTGTATTAATGATTCTTTGACGTCATGTTTACGTCTGGCTTGTGGAATCAGACGACGACATCAATTACGTCATTCTCATTTTATTTTTATAATTTTTATTTTAAAAAAAACTTAATTTAAACAAATATGATATAGAATATTTTCGTATTCGGAAATTTTTTTGAAAGAAAATTGATCGACGGAAATTTGATCGAACTGAAATTTGGTCGAATCTTTTTTTCAGTTCACACATTAAAATATTGCGTCACATTTCTTTTTGAACGCGTTATTGTTTCACGACAAAGTAGAAATTTCAAACAGATTTCCGATAACCGAATAATTCAATACAATGATTTAGAACATTTCAGTACACTAAATAGAACATTTCAGTACACTAAATAGAACATTTCAGTACACTAAATAGAACATTTCAGTACACTAAATAGAACATTTAAATGAAATTAATGTTGGACATTTGAAATAAGGCAAGCCCCTGTTGGGGATGGAACGATTCGTCGTCGTCGACACATCGCCGCCATGCCACTACCGTTTCGCTGTCACCATTTCGCCGCCATGTCACTACCGTTTCGCTGTCACCATTTCGCCGCCATGTCACTACCGTTTCGCTGTCACCATTTCGCCGCCATGTCACTACCGTTTCGCTGTCACCATTTCGCCGCCATGTCACTACCGTTTCGCTGTCACCATTTCGCCGCCATGTCACTACCGTTTCGCTGTCACCATTTCACCGCCATGTCACTACCGTTTCGCTGTCACCATTTCGCCGCCGGGCCATTCCACCGAAGGCTGTTTCGCCGACAAAGGTATAAATCGACGTTGAATCTTCGAGAGCGTTTATGTAAATTGTTTTAGACGTCTGTCACATCCTTATTGCGTCATTCGCACCAAGGCGGTACGTATCTGTGTTACCGGAAGTGGGGTGCAGTCGAACTGCCCGGTTACATCGATGGTACCAGGTAGAACAGGATCGTGTATAGACCAGCTTGATCTGGCCTATCTTATATTTTACCAGGAGTTGGGTGACACAAGCGCGGTCAGTTCGGCAAGCATCGTTTTGTTTTTTTCTGGATTAAGATAAGTGGACAAGGTATCTGTGCTCAGGTCTTTCTAGTCCAGCGGTTCTCAACCCGTGGGTCACGACCCCTTTGGTGGTCGAATGACCCTTTCACGTCTACTCTAAAGTTGTTCAGTAGCTACAAAAATAATTTTGTGTTTGAGGATCCCCACAACATGAGGAACTGTATTAAAGGGTCGCGACATTAGGAAGGTTGAGAACTCCTCTCCTGGTCCCAAAGTACAGTAGAAGCACGCAACAGGGCACTGTGGTCCATACAATCGGATTGCGTTAATATACGGGGTTTGTGGTAATCAGAGGGTTTTAAAAATAATCCGTTCGAATAACTTTGAGATTTTTAGAGTAGGCTTACAACCGCACATTTCTTTCAGGCCTCTGAACTAAAGTAATATTCTAATGACCCTCCCGCTTTTAAAACACAGATTTCTTTCACCAACGATTTTCAGACAAGCAAAAGAAAATACTGCGCACCAAACACACGTGCGATTTTTAAAAAAAAATAATCTTATTTAGCGCAGTTATCGGGAATTTTATTTTGTGAAATCAGTGGCATCATATTTCAATCATCTTCTCCTTGAAAAAAAAAAAACGATATTTGGGGGAGGGGGTTGTGGTTGTGGGTGGGGCTGAAAATTGGATAAAGTGTGTTGTCATCGGCAATGAGTCTATGCACCAAGATTCAACTCGATAGGTTGACGGGAAGTGGGTCAATTTGTCTTCCGAAGACTTTGCCAGCCATGAACAAAAGCAAAGTTAATAGAAAGGGTTTAAAAATGTTCCGTCAGGCGATGAAATCTAAGTCGATGAAAAGTTAATCTATGAAGTGTCTGTCAATGTAATGTCTGTCGATGTAATGTCTGTTTATGTGATGTCTTTCGAGTCTTATTAAATTTCTGTCAACGACCTGTTATTTATCGTTGAAATGTATGTCCATTATTTGTATTTGTCAATGAAATGTCAGTCAATGAAGTGTCAGTCGATGAAATGTCAGTCAATGAAGTGTCAGTCATTGAAGTGTCAGTCAATGAAATGTCAGTCGATGAAGTGACCTGTTGCGCCCATACCGTAGAATCGGCATCGGAAGACGAAAGTAATGGTTAAGTAGTCTTTGTGCCAAATCAAGTCACATACAGTGCTTGTCACAAAGTCAGATCGATAGCCGAAAACCGTTTGTGCATTGCTCGTCATCGGCAGGAGTAGGTGCCGAAAAACCCAGGAGTCGGTGAACTGTGTCCGACAACTACAGGCCGACGTTTAATCAGCTTTACAGAGCCCCTGGTATCCACCGCTGTAAAGCTGTGTCTACAGAAACCCGATCAACATTCCCATTTGTAGTTTGTGCAAACGGCTAAACGAAGATTATCTCTGGCCATGGACAAGCGTGTGTCTATGCATGAGACATTTGCACATTCCTGCGTGGCTATGGTGTGAGATATATGTGCGGTGTAGGGCCTCTAAGACGTGGGTTGAATGCTGTGAACACGCTACAAATGTACGAATCCCCCATGGGGGTCAGAGGTCACGTAACGATTAGCTTACAGGAGATAGCATGGGGAGTAAAGAACGTTCACACAAAAAGTATACCTTTAAAAGCTTGTAAAAGTTTGATTCTCAAGGGTGCTCAAGAAAAAAAAAAGGGTCCCGTGTTTTGTTTCCCTTATCAACGGGTTCAGGCCCCCCCAACCCCCACCCCCCTCCTTTACTCCATACCTCAGTTAGAAAGAACTTAAAACATATTCAATCACCGTGGACATCGACAAGAGAATATAAATCACCCTGTGAATCAATACAAATATTTTCAAACTATAAATCATCATGTGAATCATTCAATTTTTTTTCAAAATATAAATCACTGCACACATTACCTATCTAATTTTTAAAAAATAAATCACTGCACACATTACCTATCTAATTTTTAAAATATAAATCACTGCACACATTACCTATCTAATTTTTAAAATATAAATCACTGCACACATTACCTATCTAATTTTTAAAATATAAATCACTGCACACATTACCTATCTAATTTT